>JAJONR010002650.1:0-113092 GCA_029582245.1 Solanum etuberosum
CACCCCTTAATCAAAATTCAGACTCCATCACTGAATTCGAGTGAACACTCTTCCCCCCTCCTAAATCAGCCCCCGTGAGTTGTGACCATCGAATATCCCAAGTTAGTGAATATCCCAAGTTATGGGATATTTTTATCTTCTGTTTTGGTCATATTACCTATTCGTTAATTTGGGTTTAGGCCTCGACTCACCACAACTAGTGGCGTAACAAAAGGGGAGCACGTGCGCAAATAACCTGTTGGAAGACTATTACTCTCGATGTCCACTTTTAAATATCATGTTACGCTTTTCGAAAATCAATTTGACTAATTTTTAAAGTTAAATTAAATTACATTAATTTGGTATTTTAAACAACTAATTTAGATATTCAAAAACTATACAAAGTACTATAAATTCCAATTTTTTGCATATCAATTTGATGAAAAAATACATTATAAAATGTTAGTCAAAATTATTATATATCGTTTGACTATAAAAAGAAAAACTATGACAATTAAAAGTGGACAAAAATAGTATTTAAAAATATAATTGGAAATTATAAAATATTACTAGTATTTAGCTGTTTGAAATTGAAGTAAGTTGAAATATATGACTATCAAACTTCAGACATATAGGCATGAAGTTAAATTCAACTTCTAATTTAACTTTGATTTGAATGAAGTACTTTGAAGGTTCAGGTTTGAAGTTAGGTTTTACAAGACTCAAACTTCAAAGCCTAATTTCATATCTGAATATCTAAAGTTCGCATTAGCTTATATTTATAATTTAATATGGTAATATTACAATATTTAAATGTCTATAAATCAAAGTAATATAATATGCTGATTAGTTTTGAACATATTTTCCAAATTTAGTTTTGAGCGAAAAACACAAATATAAAATTTATCAAAATTTCCTACAAGTTAAATACTTCAGAAAAATTAGATAAAACATATAAATTATGTATATTTATACTAAATATACATATAATATACATAATTAGTGTATATATTTTGTATATTTAACCATATCATATGACCTCAAGATTAATGAGCCTCGCGAGTTTCCAAACTTTTCTACTCAACACTAAAGATAAAAATTGAAAACTAATAGATAAATAAGGACCCCGGTTTTGTTGTTATCGTGGACTTTACACAATCGATCACATCAGATAGATATTCCTTCAATATTTGTTATTTGAAAGAATCTCGAAGACCCACCAAAGTATGAATACTAGGATTTTTTGGTTAATAGATTCCTATTCAAAATAGTGCATGACCATATAAATAAGTTGACACTAACCCGTCAATTTAGAATTCAAATTCTGAGATTTGGTAAATAAATTGGGCCGACTTGTTCATTAACTGGACTCTTAACTTGGGTCACAAAAGAGAAGCACAGTTCGGCCCATCTGGAAAATGCGAAATACAAGATCAGCCATTGACTCCATTAATGGCGGCTTAATCCTTCGTTGATCTCCCTCTCTCTCTCTGCTTTTGCAGCTATGGCGTCTACAGTAACTCGCAGATTTACAACCAAACTTCTTAGAAATCGTTCATTCCTCAGAGATTCCCAAATAAACCCAAAACTCTCAACCCCCTTCAATTCGTATGTCAAATCAACTCCTTTTATCCAAAATCAGCCACCATTTCTTGGTATGGTTCAAAAGGAAATCAGTTATTCTCAGTACATGGAGAATCTCAAATTTCAAGCTCATGGATTAGCGTTGACGAATCACCAAAACCCTTTGAAGATGAACCTCAGATACTTTTCATCTAGTAATGAGGGTGGTGGAAACCCTAAAAGCCGTAGTGAGTATCCGAGTGAAAACCCTGAATTTAAGCACCAGGAGATCACAGGACCAACTGTTGAGCGTGACGTTACGCCACTTGCAAATGAGACCCGTGAAGTGCTTGAGAAAATGCTCAAGACAATGTATAGTTTGAGCAAAGCATTTGCTGTACTTGGGCTTGTTCATCTTAGTTTAGGAGCTTGGCTTACTTACAAGACTCAGTCTTCCTCAATTCCTGAGATCTCAATACAGAGTTTCTTGGCTTTTGGGTTACCATTTTCTTTGGCATTCATGTTGAGGAGAGCGCTGAAGCCGATTTACTTCTTTAAGAAAATGGAAGAACAATCTAGGTTGCAGATTTTGACTCTTACTCTACAGTCTGCTAAGCAATTGAACTTGTTGTTTGTTCGTGCTCAAGGTGTTACTTACTCATGTGTTGCTGTTACATCCCTTGGATTGATCCTTGTTGTATTCTCTAGATTGAGTAATTAATTCTCTGCTACCATTAATACATCAATATGAAAAACTGAATAAGACTTGCCAATTTTTTAATGTTCTAATCTTTTGATTTGAAACATGCGATTTAAGTAGTTGCAAGAAGTGTTTGATGTTGAATTTGTAAGCTAAATACTGATCAAGATTAGATTTTCTGGGGGAAGTTTTAGCAATAATGTTGAGTACAAAGAAAATCTAATGTCACTGTTCCATCGATGGAGGTATTTGGTGCATTTCTGATCTTTCTATTGAAACAGAGCTTTGTTGATTGGGAAGTTTTTCGGTTGCCCCGTGATTTAAGTAGTTGCAAGAAGTGTTTGATGTTGAATTTGTAAGCTGAATACTGATCAAGATTAGATTTTGACAGCTTTAGCAATGACTTGATTATGAAGAAACTCTTGTCTTACCTTTGTTTTTGCTGTATCATGCTTCCATTGATGGTGATATTTGATCCTTACAATACTGGCTGTTCTAAAATCACCAGAAGTCGATGTCACGGACAACATAGAGAAAATTGCAGGTCAAGTAAAGAACTGTGAGTGCTTGTGAAGTAGCTTAAGCTATATTTGTATGTCAACATATATGGCACAGCATTTGCATGCATTGAACAATTATCTTTGCATTTGTGGCTTGCTATGTTCCTGATGAATGTAGTATATTTGAAGTTCCCAATGGAGATTGGGTTATCGGGATTGAAAAAGAACAGAGAAATCATTCACTGATGTACAACTTAGTACATTCAGCACCAATCTCAGACATGTCTGCGGAGTGTAGATATTGATAAATACGTGTTCATTTCAACATAGATAGGTGGGAATGGCCTTCCTTTAGAGTCAAAAAGCGTAAAGCAAATACTTTGAGCTGTGATCCCCCTTGAACCTCTCTAGTTGTGCTAGTGCTTTTTTCGCTTAGATCTTTTGTGCATTCATGTGTTTGGTTTGACTGTGTAACCAAACTCTCAAGAAGGTATGGCCTAGCCCCGCTTCTTCAAATGCAATTTCTTTCTCAATGGCAATATATATGGGTTTTTTAAAAAAAAAAGAGTGTTCATTTCAATCATGTATTATGGTGTAGAGTGTGTTTTCAAGTTGTTTGTCCAAGTCTACTCTTATTTCGTTTAGAGGAGTAGGATAAATGCTATTGAACTTCGATTTCAATATACAGTCAATTTGGTTGTGCTGTATTATGCATTTATGCTGCAATTTACTGATAGCTATACCATCATGCTAAACTCTATCAGTAAATATTGAAAACAACCTCTCTACCTCGCAAGACATGAGTAAGACCTGTGTACACACTAATGCACTACCCTCTCCTGATCCCACTTGGTGGTATTACACCGGTATGTTGTTGTAAATGTAAAATATTCTACATTATTCTGATACCTAAATATCTTAATTCAATGTATCTAAACATATTGCAAGTGTTGATACGTATTAAAGATTATCCTAGAAGTGCTCGTATCAAGATTGGACAGAGTAGTTGTGTGATGCAGTCTCTGATGTGATATCAAATTGTTTATTCTTTCTTGGTCATCAAATGAAAGTTGTTTGAATCTTATTTTTCTTGCACTATTTTTTCTAGCGTGTGGAGTGCGCTGTTCGTGCCTTGTATTAGTGAGAAATGTTATATCATAGTATATATCTAGTAATTTACAAATGAAAAACTTAGTAGCTAACAATTAGGGATTTGTGATCTGTTTGCTTGTTTCCTGGAAGGTGGTTGGAAACTGGTCAAAAGGTTTTAGTATTTCCAGCTTGTTCTCCTATCCTAATAAAATGTAGTACCAGTACTATTTTTAAGTCATGAAAACAAAATAAGGGAAGTTAATCAGTACATGTGCCGGTGGAATATAACAAGTTAAATGTGAGGTGCGTGCAAGCTAGTGTGAACACTAATATTGTCAAAAAGTTTATGCAAAATGTGTTTTTTTAAGAAACTGTTTGAAAGAGTTTTTTTCAAATTGAAGTTTTCCATTCACAAGAGCTTTATTGACTTTACTACAAAAACAAATTCTATTCTTGAAAGCATTTTGGTGGGGGTTAAGATAAAACTGATTACAGTGGACGGCATTTCAAATGTGAGAGTCCACATTCTTGGCCATATACAAAGAGACAACATTCTTCTGGGGACATAAAAGATTCAATATTGAGCAAGTGAATCGGTAACAAAAAGTCACTCAGTGAAGTGAATCGATAAATCACACACTCGTAGACAAGAACAAATGCATGACTCTTTAGAAAGTATACAAAGTGTTAAAAAAGTGAAGTATAAAGCTAACGATAAACGTGAAGAACCACACCAAAATTGTTGTGCCCTCTAGGAATATGCTATTCAATTGAATTTCTCTATTCATCTTACCATTTAATAACTCATAGTATGAAACTTAAAGGGATTCTTAAGAGCTCCATGTATAGGGGAAATTGCAGAAAGGAACAGGGAAATTTTGGTAAAACATAAAAAGGTTTTTTAAAGTAAAATGCAGGTCAATCACAATTTCAAAAACTCAAATTTTCAAATTTCAACTTCAAAATCTATGGCTAAACGGAAGTTGGATGCAACAATTCTACTACATCAATTTACTAATAATAAGTTCAGCAAAATTTTCAATGTATATATACAAAAGAATTTGTTTGTTTACCTTATTTACACGAGATTCAATTGGAACCACTAACTAGCCATTTATCTGAAATTGAGTCATGGTGCGAGATTTCCTCGATACCGTATTACACGTGACAAGTTAGTATTAACAGTCGTCCGGCACAAAGGGCACGTCTCGTTATCTTCTAACCAAGGACGAACACAACCAACATGAAATCCATGGCAACAAGGATGAAGAATCGCACAAATCTCCCCTATTTTAATTTCCGCAATACAAATCGAACAATCACTGTTTTTAACTACTTCATCACAAATACCAATCGCTACTTCACCAGCTCCATTTACCGGCGGACATGTGGTGGTTCCATCGGCGGGATTATTCGATTCTTCGGCACAGCAAACGAATTTTTTCTTCAATATGATGATAAATGGAACAAGTAAAATGGCAAAAGTGATGAGGAAGATATAACTTCCATTGATATTTGGCATCGATTTGAAGATTATGGAAGAAGACAAATAATCAATTGATCATTTGCTGAATTTATTTAGACTTTCCTTTTTTTATTTTAATTTCTTAATAAATTATTATGAAAAAAGTGATAATTAATTAATTTTTGTTGACGTGGAGTGAGTCAAGTGACTCAGGTCTGACGTAATATGCAGAAGAAACGGTCCAATTTGCCTATTTGGCCAAATTCAAAAGTCGGTCCTATACGCAATTCTTTATATTTAAATTATTTTATTTTATGTATTAATTATTCTCTCTCTTTTAAAACAAATTTAAAGTTTATATTAATTTTATTTTTGTGAAGTTTATACTTGCTACACTTTGAATATGCACAGGATAAATTTATTTTTATGTAATAATTTGTACACCAAATCGAAAATATAACCACTCTAAATAAATCGCTAAAGTAAATTCGAATGGAAAGACCTTGTCAAGAAAATGATTCAGGAACTCTCTCTATTTAACAAATTGAAAGATTCGTGTTGATTTTTTTTTTTTGGGAAACCTTTAGAAATTCAACAACTGAAATTTTTCAAATGCACATTGGATATATTCATTTTTATGTAATAACTTGTAAATTACTTAGGAAACATAAACAAAACTAGAGAAATTTAGTGTAAAAAGCTCGAGTGAAAAAAACATTAGTGAAGGAATTGATCATATCCTCTCTTATGGGGATACATAGCACCAACTCAGCAATTCTTACGACCCTCAAAAATATATATTGTTTCCTCTATTTCATATATTAACTGCATATTAAGAAAACACATTTAAGGACATAATTTAAATCATAATTTTCACTATTATTCTTTGTGAGATCATAAATATAACTTTGTAATTAGTGTAATTTATCTCCTAAAAAATATAAAACTTCAATAAATGAAAAGACAAATATGAAAAAAAGTATCAAACATCCGTCTTGAATTTAAATTATCAATTATTTTGAACAATGAAAAAACCCTCAAAAAGTCACATTGAGACGGTCAAACGGAGTACTTCTTTATCTCAATTTATATAACTAACTACTATATATTTCATCCGTCCATTTTTAGTTGTCATATTGTGTTTTTCAAAATTAAATTTGACTAATATTTAAAATTAAATTTGATTACATTAATTTAATATTTTAAATAAAAAAATTAAATATTTAAAAACTATATAAAAAGTATTACATAAATTATATTTTTTCATATCTATATACAACAAATAGATTATAAAATGTTACTCAAAAGTTGTTATCAACTTTTAAAAAGGTATATATATATATATATGGTCTCACTTCTCACTATCGAATTTAATAGGCTCTCTCTCTCTCTCTCTGCCCCTCTCTTTCTCTCTCTTTCTAGATTTTCTCAGTTAATCTCGGTGCTGCAAGATCCTAATCCATTGTGTTGCTTCATTTGCTTGCAGGTATTTTTCATCTTTTTATTCATCTGGTATCTTCAAATCGCTAAGCTTATTGTACTGATTTGCTTCTGTTACTTCTTTTTTTCTTGTTGCTATGATTTATATCTAAAGTTTCTTTTCCAAAATTAACACTTGCGGTTATCTTTTCTACTCTTTAGTGAAACAATCTGCACTTGTCCTATTGTTTTAGTCTTGCTTGATTTCTGGGGGTTTTGAGAATTTAGCATGAAGGAATACGGTAGAATAATTGGGATTTTTCTTGATTGTTCATTTGATTTGTCCGAAAAAAAGAAGAAAGATGAACAGTAAAGAAGTTGCATAGAGAACCGTTCACGAATATTCAGATCATTGTTGTAGGACGGTTTTTGGTGGAACAATCTGCACTTTTCTATTGTTTTAGTCTTGCTTGATTTCTGGGTTTTTGAGAATTCAGCATGAAAGAATACGGCAGATGAATTGGGAATTTTCTTGATCCTTCATTTGATTTGGCGGAAAAAAAAGGATGAACAGTAAAGAAGTTGCATAGAGAACTGGCCATAATATTCCTTGAATATTCAGATCATTGTTGTAGGATGGTTTTTGGTGGGTGTTTTGGATCCCTTTTTGTAAGCCCTCTCAAGAATCTTTTATTGTTCTTGTTCATCATATACTAACTACTAGTTTGTGTGCTTAAATCTTGGAATTTAAGTCTTGAGTGTTCTTGTCATCAATTCTGAGCATTTGTCGAAAGTGGTTTGTTAATTTTTTTTATGTAGAATCCACCAACTTCCGCTTTCAATGTTTGTCAGCAGTATGGTCAAGTGAATTTTCTTGTTATGACTGATTCTTGATAACTAATTTGAACTGTTGTAACACAGTGTTAATAGCTTTGTGTTGCTTCTTTCTCCAGGTACATTCCCTAATTAGTTGAATATTTCCTTCCAAAGCAAGGTTACCTCTTATCCTTTGAAAATGTTTGGGCTTAAGAAGTTGCCCTTGCATAGGAATGCTAGGAATCACTCTGTAAATCCTGGATCCGGTGGTTATTCAAGTTCAAATCCTTTTGATTTTGACAATGAACCTGACAACAAGGAAACTTTAAAACCTGCTCGGAGAACTTTGTCAGAGTCTTCTCTAATTACCCCACATTTGAGTACAAACCCTTTTGATGATGATGATGATATTAAACAGACTCATTCATCTGCTTACTCCGCAACTTCAACAGAAAGAAATAGATACAAGAATGAGTTCAGGGACTCTGGAAGATTTGAGAACCAACCTGTACAGGAATTGGAAAATTATGTTGTACACAAGGCTGAAGAGACAACGAAGACTGTTAACAATTGCCTGAGGATTGCAGAAGACATGAGACAAGATGCAACAAAAACTGTAATCGCCTTACATCAGCAGGGTGAACAAATTACAAGAACCCACCTAACTGCAGCTGACATTGAACATGACCTTAGCAGAGTATGGTTTTCAAGTCTATTGCATTTTGTAGTTTGCAAAAGAAGAACTTGTTGTGGATTAGCATTACCCGTTATATCATCAAGGACTACCAATACCCATCAGTCATTCTTGTTTTTGCAAATTTTCATTCTTCAGTCATTTCATTGAATGGTTCATAACATTGTTGAAAATTATGCTGAATGGTAGGTTATTTCCTTGTTCATTTGAGATGAAACTTTATAGTCTTTAGCAGGGCATATAAATTTTGTTTAAACTTATATAATGCATACATAACTAGTCTGCTTCAACCCGTTCCACCTCCTTAACCTACATTTGACTCATAACTACAAAATTCTTTGTTACCATTTCTTGATCTGGAAGATTTTATGTCTGTTATTTCCTTCTGCTATTGTGCTTATCATCTGGTAACTAAAGCTTCAAATTTAATTACAGGGTGAAAAACTTTTGGGAACTCTTGGTAGCTTTTTTTCTAAGACTTGGAAGCCTAAGAAGATACGCTCAATTACAGGGCCAGTAATTACTAGAGGTAACTCATCAGATTTTATTCTTGCTCATTAAATATGCTTTGGTGTTTGTGAGCAGGGAAAAGAAAAAAACTAGCAGGGCATTAAGATATAGAAAGCATAAAAAAATATGGGGAGGTTGTGGCTATTGAGTAAACTGCTGATTATCTTTTGTTGTGGCAGATGTTCCAGTTCAAAGAAGGGGTAACCACCTGGAGCAGAGAGAAAAGTTGGGGTTGAGTTCTGCACCTAAGGAACGCTCAAGTTCACGAACACCACCTCAGGAACCTACTAATGCACTGCAGAAAGTTGAGGTACATGCAATGTTACTTGAAAAAAACAGAGATTGGCATTAAGATCTCCTTTATATAAATGGTTCAGAGAATTGATACTGGCTTTAAGCCGTTGCATGATAGGAAGATAAACTTTGGGTCAAAATAGTGACTGGCATTAAGAACTCCTTTATATATTTGGTTCAGAGGTTGATATTGGCTCTAGGCTGTTGCATGATAGGAAGATAAACTTGCTCTTACTTATGCTTCCAAGACTTAGAAAACAAGTTGATCGAGTCTATCAACTGGATCGTTTTGTTTATGAAGTAAGGTTAGCAATCTCTGAAGCTCAGTCACCTCTCAATCCTGGAAATTCCTCCTGAATCTCAAATCCCAAAAAGTCCCAACCCCTTGTGTCCCCCTAACCTGTTGAACAATCCATTCCCTTTGGCAAGCGACCCTAAACAAAATAGGGATTTAAGTTCCCCTTTATTTGAATGAGGAAAGCAAATTAGTTTGATAGTACCATAATTCATGGATAATTTGACTAGTAATTGTGCACTTTGCAAAGTCTAGATGTAAAAGCTTAGAATTTGCGAAATACCGAACGATGGGGGTGGGGGTCGGAGAAAGCTACACCACACCACTTGTGACCAATTGGAATCAACATTGTCTTTTGTTGCATGGCTGCTGACTTAGCAGCAGTTGGTTTGTTATAGGTTTAGGATTTGATTGGATTTGGAGACCATTTTCTATTTTCATATCTATGGGAATGTCCTCATTCTAACTTTTTTGGATGAGTCTAATTTTTTTCTTGAGTCAAAGGTCTATATGAAACAGCCTCCCTACCCCACAAAGGTAGGGGGCTAGGTTTGCGTACACCTCTCCCTCTCCAAACCCCACTTGTGGGACAACCTTAGGGTTGGAGGTGAGGGGTGCTTACCATCCGAGAAACTTGGTGACTTGAACCCACAACCTTAAGGTTGGAGGTGAGGGGTGCTTACCATCCGAGCAACTCCCTTTTATCAATACTGGGTATGTTGTTGTTGACTTTATTTCTAGTGACTTCATTCTTAGAGAACTTGTTTCTTGAGTTGGAAGTCCTGTTAATATTTCTTTTGGATACAAATTCCAGATTCTGAAGTAGAATAATGTTTGATGATTTATAGAAACCCTACTGCTTTCTAGCTTCAACTCTCGGCTAAATTATAAGGAATTAGAGGAGAAGGGAAGGTTACATTTGACAGAGGACTTCATGGTTCATGGGCATATCTCCACCTTTTTTTCCGGGGTGTTGGAAAGAGTGTTCTATTTGTGTTTCCTTGTTGAATGAATGAGTAGGTTTGCTCGGAGGGGTAGAGAAAGAAGTGAATGTGAGTTGGACAATGGAGAGAATCACTCTTGCATCTTATTAAGCTACAAAAGAACCTCTTTTGTCAACACATTAAGGGAAAGCAATGGAAACAACTCTAATCATTTTGAAAATTTGACAGGTTGAGCACGGGAAGCAAGATGACGCATTATCAGATCTCAGTAACCTGTTGGGAGAGCTCAAACATATGGCTATTGACATGGGGTCTGAAATCGAGAGGTTAGTATTCAAGATAGTGAAATCTTTTTTAAAAGGATCATCAGCATCCTTGCTCTTTTCCCCTACTCCTTTCCTCTTCTTATTGTACTTTCATGTACTGTGTTATTCCTCTAATCACTTCTAAGAATTTCTGCATATGTTGTTGGACATTGCAGGCAGAACAAATCCCTGGATCATTTTCAAGATGATGTAGATGAGCTCAATTTCCGAGTTAAAGGTGCCAACCAGCGTGGTCGCCGCTTACTTGGAAAATAACCTAGCATTTATCTCATGTATCCACACTAGATATTAACGTGCTCATGCTTTTTCTTCATAATGCCAATTTTTTCATTTGTTACTTCTGATTTTTTTGTAAACGGGTGACATCAGATCGAGTTAATCAATTAATTTCCTGGTAATCAGGTTGCAGATCAACAATTTGCTGAAATTTACTTACTCTTACTTTCTCATTTTTCCATTTTGCAAGCGTATTATACATTCCTTGCACCGTTTTTACCATTTTTTTGGACGTGTTCTGGACAAGAGGAAGTTTATTTGCCTAGAGTAGCCATCAAAATCTTCGACGTTGCAACATACTTAAGTCACAGAGTACAATAAAAAGCGCTTGTTCCCACGATGAGGGGAGAAATGATGAACAATGCTCCCATGATGACGAATGGTGACATTTGAACACACTAAACTTTAAAGAGCAGAACTGGGAAATACTATTGTTGCTTTCCAAGATCAAATGCCATAAGATTCAAAGGAATCCCGCATAAATCAGCTTTCTAAGGATCCATTTCATGCACACACGAGATATAATGCAATGGAAATACCAGTAACAGGCACAAGCTGGAAAGGAAAAAGAAATTTTCATATAAAGAATGCCTTTATAGCTTTTGTTTATGCAGCAATAACTCTAAAGCCATTGCTATAAAGGTCTTTGCGTGGTCATGGTAAAAATGATGTATCCTCTGCAAAGTAACATACACATGAGGCAGACTGTAACTACAGTTAGTTTAGTCGGTATTATAGTATATCTGTCAACATGTTGAGCTTAAATTGGTAAAGATAAGCTGGTGAAAGCCCTTCACATCAATTTTGAAAACAATAATCAGAAAAGACATT
Source organism: Solanum etuberosum (assembly GCA_029582245.1). Taxonomy (NCBI): domain Eukaryota; kingdom Viridiplantae; phylum Streptophyta; class Magnoliopsida; order Solanales; family Solanaceae; genus Solanum; species Solanum etuberosum. The sequence goes on from JAJONR010002650.1 coordinate 11,705, forward strand.
CGGATAAGGAGACCTAAACGAAGGCAAAGGTTTTCAGGGTTCCCTTAAGCAAAGGGAAACAGAAGACTGAAAGCTTGGAAGGAGCATGGAAAAAGGAAGTACACTCAGCCAAAAAAAAAGAGGAAAAGGGAAGCATATCTAATCCTAACTTTCTGTTCAGCATAATATCAACAGAGGATGATAATGGAATTGAGAAAGATAGAGATCTGTGTGTTTTGGTTTCTTCCTGAAAGTTGTTGAAAGTAGCCTTCCCCTTTCAATTGCTATTCTTCTAACATCTTTAATCCAAGTGAGGACTTACATATAGTCCTATCACAGAAAGACAACTCCACGCGAAAAAAACTGAATTCACCTTTGGTTCAATTCTTCAAGGGTACTGATACTCGAAAACCTCAACAGCATTATCGCGAACTAGAATTTCTAGGTTCGAGTACTTCTTACAGCTACCCTCAGTGGTTTGTTAAAGCTGCTAAAGGTTACAGTAGTTTGCCTTCAGTCATCAAGGCAAAGTCTTGTTACTATTGGCCATGCAGTTTCCTGATCCCGCATAATTCATAATATCAAAAGTAACAAACTTTTGCAGAACACTCTGCAAAATCCTACAATGCTTATACAACAAACAAGTGCAACATCAGCTAAAACTGAATCAAGGTACTCCCACAGTCACAGTCAATAATCTGAAGAACTTAACCAAATCCATGTACACAAGCATTCTAGAAACCAAGACTTATGGTAGATCGCCAGCCAACAATGCATAAGGCATAGTCCAGCAACCAGCCAATCACCGGGCACATGAAAACAACAATCTCTAATCTATCTACCAAATATTGTTTATCAAATTGTGCTAAGCTAACAAAAGTATTCACCGGGCACATGAAAACAACAATCTCTAATCTATCTACCAAATATTGTCTATCGAAAGCATTCAATTAAACTCAAAACAAGGTTGGAGCATTATGAAAAAACGATTCTTTCAAATACATAACCGAGGAATATCAGTTAAAGAACATCAACAATACAGGGCAGTGATATTCATCACAATTAACATTTAATTGTACAAAAAAGAACCAAAACCCTAGGGTTTCTACGAAACACCATTCATAACTCAAGGGATTCACATCCATCATTGCTGGACTATTCAACGTTCACAGAATTATTCTATTGTTCTAATTTAAAAAAAAAGGATTAAAAATGACGAAAATTCAATGGTGTTACTGGTTCAATTCCATAACGCTCTTGACCTTGGGTGCGTAGAGGGAGTAAACTACGGCCTGTCTCTTGGCAACCTCGAGCTGGGACTTACCATCGGAGAAAGCAGCGGTGACCTTAGATGGATCCGAGAGGTCTTTGTTCTGGCGAAACCCATCGATTGTTCGGCGCTTAGTGTATTCCCTAACGTTGTAATCGGGAAACTCACGCGCTGTCCGTAGAAGAGACCGGAAAAGAGTAAGGACTTCCACGCGTGACGGCGACGCAATTTTTCCTTTATAAACAAAAACGCCGAGAGGTTTTCCGATTCAGGCGAACGATTGTGTGAAGAGCCGCTGAGGTTTATCTAGAAAATCTGGGGTTTTAAGAGCAAAAAAGAAAAAATATTTTCAATATTCCACCTTTAGTCCCTTAAATATCGACAATCATTTTTTGTGTTTTGGTAGTAATTTTTTGTGCTACAATAGGACACTTCCCCCTAGTTATTTTTAAATTAAAAATCCTTTAAATATGTGAATTTATGGCCGACTAGAAATTGAGTATTATAAAACTCAGATTTGAAACTTATCAATAACAATACTTCACTAGAGTATTTAGGGGCGAATCTAGGTAGGTGGGGATAACTGGACAAGTGTGTTCACTAGAATTCCAAAAATATATTGCATGTATAAGATATTTTTAAAAATTTTAGTATATGTATATAAATTTTTGAATCTCATGCTAAGAATATCATATTTTTGTATATCTTTAATGGGTAGTTAGTTACATCCAAAGCCAAAAACATAAAATAAGGATAAATGTAACAGAGGTAGAAAAGTTTGAACTGGTATATTTGATTCTATAATGAGTAATGAGTTATTCCATGTAAAAATTATAATCAACTATAAGGGGCTGGTATTATTGTAGCCACATTATATTTGTATTGAAGTTCTCAATAATACCTATGTACAACTGGGAGAATTAAAATTGGGAAAAACAATGAACTTGATGGACAATGGTTCAATAGATATTGGAGAGTTGAGATTTGTAAGGACTGGAGACAAGCTTGGAATGTCTCCTGTTTCTGTGAGTCGCAATAATTTCCCGTTGAGGAGCATTGTTCTGCTTTTAATGTTGCCACCTTCTGGTGTTAGATGGTACTCTTCTCGCGATAGTGTAACATCTGATGATTTGGTTCCTACCCATGAAACACTTTCTTTAATACTGTGCGCGAATGACTTCTTGTTGTGATCCTTTTTCTCACCAACTTGCAAGCTGGTTTCTGCACTAGAGTGGATGTTGACCTCGTACTGAATCTGGGTGCTTAAATTTATCAGAAGTAAAGTCACACCTGCCTGAAGAAAGGTAACACCAGTGAGTTAATACGCGGTTTTTGGTCTTTCGTAGTAGTATGAAAACAGTAGCACATACACATAAATGAGAACAAAAAATGAAAGGAAAGAGGACTAAGCAACACCAAACTGAGCCATAGTCCTTTATTTTGGATGATCCATTTTTCAGAACAAAGCTAAATATAAGTAGCACAGTGCATAAGTTGAGACATTGGCTGCGATTCTGATATGCAAGAATATGAAGGTTGGTTTTCGAACAAAGGCAAATGCCAGAGTTGGTGCGTAAAAACCCAGCCAATCCTGTTTACATGTACCAAACCAAATAATTTAACCTTGACAGTGAAAAGCTAAAGTTGTAAAACATAGGTCATGCATTAGTTGGTTTAGTGTATACACTCGCAGATAAGTTCATACCGAGTCAGTGTTCCCTCAGGAGAAGAAAAATCAACTAAGGCTTATTGCATAGCCTATAAATAGAGGACTGGAACATATTAACTCTAGTTATAGCTTCCCCTGCAGGAGTCACAAACCTAAATAGCATATGGTCCTTATGTGTCAGAACTTCGAAATAATCCAAAACAATATCAGAGAAACACTTGAGTAATTGCATCTTTGTTGGTCTAACTAAGAGCATATCTAGTGTCTGAGGCTCCACAGTATATGTTATATTGACATGATAGATTATGCAACAGAAGGAAAACAAAGGAAGCAGTTAAACACAAGAATTTCATTTGGGGAACCTTTAAAGCACTTGTATCAAGACAATTTCCAACATAGTAATGCATCTCATGTTACATAAGTGAATCAGGATATACACATACTCTATCTTTTGTACAGTGGGCATAACTGCGCAAATGTGGTGCTGCGCTGTTGACAACACCAAGAACTACTTTACCCATCAGTCTATTCCAAAGAAGTGCACTGTATCAAATTGAAAACAGAAGGATCAAAACTTTTTTCTTAGATTCTCACTGACTTTAAAAACATAAATATGAAAATTAACAGCCTGCTCCTTCTAATGATAGATTGAAGCCAAACTTGAATAAAGTAGTCAAGCACCTCACCTATAATAATCAGGATTTGGAACAAACGTATCGGTATCAAGGAGCCCATAATTTCCACCTATAAGCGTCTGTCTGCAGTATACTTTAGTATGGTGCTTGGCTGCCATCCCAAGCTGATCTAAGTACCTATATTCCATATTAAAGGTCTTTGGAATTGTTTCACTAAACTGCTAGCTAATACTATAAGTCAAATTAAGCAAGAAATTTTACCAAAAGCTATCTACAAAGGCGTTAGACACATCAGGACCTCCACTGTTGTAAGCTCCACCAGATTCTCCAACCCAAGCTGAAGCCCAAGGACCATTTCTTAGAATGGTTTGAGTAAGACTGCTGAATGTGCCTTCTGTTCTACTCAGGTATTCAGGATTTAAAATTTTATCCACTAGCTTGTTGTCGGACCCTGAAACAGAACATTTCTGGTTTAATTAACATGTATAAATTCATCAGCTACGGAATCTAGATAATAGAAAGAAACTACATAAGAATAAACCAGAATGATTACTCTATTTCTAGAGTCTTTCGAACTACTAAACAATAATGCGGTCATTTTTCAAGGATGTAAATGAAGTACTAAGATTACACCAGTTAAAAAATTCAAAAACAACAGCAAAATGGAGACCAAGTGTCATAAACAAAAAAACATATGAGATTTCATCACTGGTTTTATGGGTTTAAAGTGGTCCGTTCTTAATTAAGATTGAAGCTTCCTTTCCAATACTAACTAGATTTTCTTAGTCGAGGAGGCTTTTAATATAGCTCCAGTCTTAAAGTGAAAAAGATTCGCACTATCTCACCCGGGCCAAGATTATAAATATGATGTGTCAAGATATTGACAGTGCCACGCCCTGAAACCTGAAGGAGCTTGCCGAACCACCCAGGATCATAGAATCCTCCTGGTGCTAATAGTAGGGGACGTTCGGGGGTGTTCTGATATACTTGGTTTAAGAGATTGTGCAGCTGGATAACATCTTTTCCATACTGTGCAGCATCAACACTTGCACCAATCCCGCTACCACTCAATTCATTTCCTACAAAACAAGAAAAGCATGATTAAAGGAAAGGAACCTCTCTGGCTTTGGTAAAGGAGAGAGACTTGCATAAAGTTGCAAGAAGAAAGAAAAATGCCAGAAACTATACCAAATTCCCATGAGTTTATCTGGTAGCCCTTGGCAACAGTGTATTTTATGAAATCAAGGACATTGCTGGAATCCCAATTTCCTACCCACGCATGCCTATTTGCCGGTCGTCTCCCATATAGTGCATTCAAGCCAAAAGTCACAAGTGCTCTGCAGCAAATGCAGTGAAACTCGAATGAACTTCAACGGAGAAACTTTAGAATCATGGAAAGTTTTCAACAGTCCTAAAGTTATTTTACTTTACTTTTTTGGTACAAGTCATAGTCCTCAGTATAAAAAGAAATATAGATTTCAAGCACAATATTCCACATTTTTAAGTTTCTCGAAGTTATGGATACAAATTTAGGATTCAGAAGTAGTGACATAAAAGATTCATGGATTAGATGTGGAAGCCATCAATTTAGACCTTCAAAGAGTCATTTGAAAAGATGAAAGTGGGAAAATTTGAGCATAAACCAAACTTGGAGGCGAATGTTTCCTCTTGAAAGTGGTAAATGGAAAGAAGAGAAGAGAAAAATAAGTAAAGAATCAAGCCGTAATGTGCAGCCTAGGAGCAGACCAGATTATTAGCCAGGACACGGTTACATGCATTAGTTGAAGTACAGAATATGCCAATCTTACCCTGTCTTCTTGAAAAGGTTGTTTAGCTCATCCCATCTCTGCATAGGTAAGCATCCCTTAGAGAATCCAAACAACCCATCCTTCTGCTGGGTGAATGGACTGCAAGGAGATTTCAAGTTGCCTACGCCATATATTACTTGGTCTTGTAAAGAACCTCCAAGCCGTAATCTCAAACCCTTGAAAGCTGTATCACCAATAAAAGAGACATAGAGAAAGAAGTTCAGTTTGCTTATCATTATAAGTGGAGCATTTCATATTTTAAGGTGAAATGACAGCATCTTGGGGTCTCAGTTTGCTAATTATGGTAATAACAAAAACAACTTGGAATTAAGTTGAAAATTATGGCATAATGGTACGTGCAAACCTCGTATAGCATTCTCCAGATATGGATGAGTTAAATCCTGACAAATCAAAACACATTCATAAACACAGACTTAATCAGAAACTCGATAAGATATCTATACTTTTAAATATTAAAGAACAACATATTCCTTCAATAACAAGCTAGTATGAGTTACCAGATTTATAATAGATGTTGAACCCCAAGGACATTGCTTGTAGTTACACTTCTCTTTAGGCCACCAATCAATGGTAGCACAAATGTAAGTAGCATCTGTCCAGGCAACTTTCGTAGATGCATCAATCGTAAGTGCTATTTCTTTAACAGTTTGTGCTGAAAGTGCAGGGCATAGTGCCAAAAAAATTAACAACAAGGTTCTGAAGTCCATTAGAAGATTAACCTCCACGAATTCACCGCTGTTTGAACCTAATCATATACTGCCAAGAGGAAGCAACCAAATAAATGTTAAGAGACTTTTAAAGAGTAAGTTATTCTTTCAAACAAGAATACAAATATAGTAGTAACATTCATTGTAAGTTATTCTTTCTAACAAGAATACAAATATAGTAACATTCATTGGACAACAGCATACTCAAGTACTGTGCTTTGACAACTAAATGTAGATTTAACAAAATACAACAACATATCCGGTGTATTCCCACTAGTGGGGTCTGAGGAGAGCAGAGTGTACGCAAATCTTACCCCTCGTGTAGATAAGTAAGGAAATGTGAATGAGAAATGATGAAGCAAACCAAATTGTTTTCTTGCTTAGATATAGAAGAACCTTAACCACTCTGAGTCAATCAAGTTTAGCCAGAACAAGAAACTTATCTATAAAGGACAATAGTAATATAATGATGGAGACGAAAATTCCAAAATTGGAAATTAATTTAAACACTGCATATATAAATTCAGAACCAATTAAAGACTTACACTTTTTTGTTATTAGTTTTCAAAAAACTTTTTCTTCACGTCTAAGACAAATATTCCACCAGCAGTATAAGTAAAGTCCACATCAACACACAATACAGAAATTCACCAAAAACACTCAGCTAATAAGATCCAAACATAACCAAAAAAAAAACGCCCCCTTACAATCTATGTTGCTTGAACTCTTCAAAAATGCTCCAAAAATAATATCTTTACTAAAGATTTGACACGGATGGGGCATCATTTTTTAAAGAGTACGAACAACATAGCTTATACTAAAATCTAAAGAATAAAGAACCAATGGAATTTCACCTCACAACCCAGATGAGTAATAACGTCCAACACTAATCTGAGCTCAAATTCCGAGAAAAAAACAGGGTAAATGACAAGAATAGGGAGTAAAATGAAATGGGTTGGGTTCAGATTTGTGAGAAATCAGATAAAGATTGAATCTTTTTTGGGTGAGAAGTGTCAGAATCAACTAACAGTCATCATTCATTCATTCAGTTTTTGGTAGATATGTACAGAAACAGTGGCTCGTGTAAAGTGCAGACAAATAATTGGAGGAAATAGAAATTAAAGACAATTAAATACTCTACCACATATGATGAGTTGGATAAACGTTTGTCCAATTATTTTTTGTTGAATTCCAAGTTGTCTTCAGCTTAAAGTCGTGCCTTTACACCCAATAAGCTAGCTAGATTTTTTTGCCGGAAAATTTAGTATCTCAATTTTTCGAGTTTCATATCTTAAAATATTTAAAAACTATACGAAAAGAAATATGGATCGCAACTTTTTCCATATTGATATGATTAAAAAAATACATTTTAAAATATTAGCCAAATTCGTGTCGTTTGACTTTGAAAAAGGAAACTATAACAACTAAAAAGGAAAAGAACGGAAGGAGTATTTGTTATTGATTGTTAAATAGAAAAAAACTAACTTATAATTCAAGAAATGAAATTAGAAAAAATATAATTTTTTAAAATGTATTTTTGACCTTGCACTCTATATTTATTGGTTTTACAAGAAATTATATTAAGTAAGTACTATTTATATTTTTATATTGGAGTAAGATTTGATTCAGTCAACAACAGCCGTTAGATCCACTTTCATCTACTACTGGTAGTTTAACCAATCATGATTCTTGCATTACTTCCTTTTATTTTACTTGTCCCTTAGTACTTATTTTATTTCAATTTATTTGTTTATTTTAGAGATGAAGAGACAATATTTGATATTAATAACTATGTAAAGTAATATTAGTCAAATAATTTTTTTAGAGAAATGTATCAAGTCAATAATGTGATACATAAAGACTTAAACGAATTTAAGAAATGTAATCGATCAACAATAATCAACATAGGGACTTAAAAGAGTAGCCTAATTTAATTTGACACGAAGTTTAAAAAAATAAATAGACTTTTGAATCTTGTGGTCCTAAATTAAAGTTATGTCAAAGGTACAAAATTGACCTTTAATCTTGTGACACGTGGAAAGCTGAAATTAAAATGTTACCAAAAATAGAAATAAGTCATTCTTTTTTAAATAGACTCAAAAGGAAAGTAGGTCATTTTTATTTTTATTTTGAAAAGAGGGAGTAAATTTTTGAAAAAGTGATATGCATTATATAATATATATTGAATTGTTTTTTTAAAGAAAAAGTGATATGTATCATATAGGAGTAATTTATATTGAATTGTTTTTTTTTTATAAAAAAAATGTGTGTTTATTTTCTTAAATATTGACATTTTTTAATGAATTTTTTTACTCCAACACTACTTTAAAAAGATTGTATTCTGTTAGACTAATTGGGTAAATATTGTGATAACATTCATACTATAGTTTATAGTTTTATATAGTAAAAAGGTCAAAATATACTTATCAACAGACAACATCAAATGGGTTTTGGTAAAACTAGGTGCAAACAAAACCACTTAGCTTGTAGTCAATTATTGATTGATATTTATTGACATATAGGATGAAATGAAGAACTACTAGAATTTCACTATTATGATTTGGAGAGGGATATAAATTTTTAAATTTTAAAAGATTATCGATTTAAGTAACAAGTATTCAAATCATTAAAAGAAAAAAAAATACATTAATGAAGATATCACATAGAAAATGGAGAAAGAACAATAATAATAACAAACAGTACAATAAGCAAAACAAATATGTATAACAAACAAGCAAAAAAACGAAAAATAATAAGAGGGTATTATTATTAATAATACAAATAAGGAGAACTCAATAATATCAATCATGTCTTGCCTACATATATATTCTTCGATCTACTTCTACCTTCTCTTTAAGATTAAAAGACTCTATTAAAGAAAAACCAAGCAGAATACAGTACATAAGAGAAAATAGAAAAATATACCTAGCAGAATATAGATGAGGCAGCAGACAGTGAAAAATCGTATAAAAAAGTGAATAAATAGAGATTTTTAAAGGTGTTCGAAACGTATAAAATTAAAATTTAATGAGTATAATTATAGTAAGAAGATTTCAAGCATTAATTGAATACCGATTATAATTAATTTCGGTCACAAATAAAGTATATGCTACTTTTTATCTGTAATAACCACCGACATGGCTAATTTTAGTTATTATTATTTATAAGAATTAAATTAAAATCAAGATCTCACATGAAATATTCAAATTGAGCCTAAGGTTTTATCTCTAAAAATAAAATTCCAATTGAATTAAAACATATTTATTACACCCATTTCTAAAGGCCAAGTAAATTTTAAACTTTACGAATTTGAAATTTTAATTCTTAATTAGAATATGTTCTAAATTTATACTCTGTTTATTCCATATTAAGTGAATTATTGATACTTTTTTATATTTCAATATAAGTGAATTATTTAAAGTTTGAATGTTTTTTCCATAATTACACATCATATAATAAGGTTATTGACTACTTACATTTTCTCGAAGACTAATTTAAAAATAATAAAAAAATATAATAATGAAAAATAGTCTTAAATTTGTGTTTTGAATATTTTTCTTTCAAAAAATGTCATATTTCAATAATTTACTTAATATATTATTTTTTTTAAAAAAAATATTCAATAAAATTATTAAATTCAACCGAAGCTATTACCTTAATGCATAAATACAAGTTTTCTTTTTTAGTACACCTAACTTACCACCTCCCCCAGAAGTTTGTAATTTAACAAGGTCCCACTTAGGAACTAGAGGGGGTACAAATGTAATTTCCTTTGAATTTTATTTTTTTAATCTCGACAAGTTTAATTAGTTTAAAGTTTCAATTCTGTCTATTGCAATTTAAATAATTCAATTTATTTTTACTTTATTTTATATTTAGCTCTAAATATGTATTATTTTATCTAAATTTTCTATCAATCAAATAGTACTATATAAATTGACACAGAGAAAATATAAAATATGAAAGATTTGGTTAAAGAAAGGTAGAACATCAACTATCTCTAAATTTACATGTGAATTTTATTAAACACTTAAACTATGATTTATTTCAGTTGAATAGATGATAAAGTGTTGTTATAAGATATTTTTAACATAAAATTTTGATAAGATTTCTGCATATACTCTCACAGCTTATTTCGTAGATACGTTAACTACTAAAATATATTTTGTTTATACATATTAGCCTCAAATAAATTGTAAAATCTTTATTTGTTTCAATTTATGCTGATGTGTATAATTACACGAGGAAATACATTTTATGTCATTAACTATTTTAACATAATGTACACTTGATAACATGTGTCAAAAAAGTTCCAAAATATTTATCAAAAATATCTTGTAAAAATACTTTATCACGTATTTAAATATTCAATCATAACAAATATGACACTTATTTTCTATTAGAAATTTGATCAAACAGACTATCAGTTACTCCTTTTACGTAGTTTTCACAGTACTTGAAAAAAAAAAAGAGGACATAAATGTCAATATGGACAAAATTAGAGGATATATTAGTGAAAAAGAAGTCCTGAAAACACCATCTTCTTCCTCACAGAAACAATGCTTCCAAATAAAAAATTAATTTCACACATTCTCTTATGCAGTTAGGTTCTTTAATGGAGGTCCTCACTACTCACCCTAAAAAACCCTAGAAATTCAAAAAATTAAAAAGGAAGAAAAATAGCCCTTAAAAGTTTAGCTCTTTGGAGTTTTCCACAAAACTTCTTTGGAAAATTCTTTCTCCCTGACTGTTTATTTATATCAAAATCAAATTTTCAGCCATATTTATTGAAGGAGGTAATTTTGGGGTTCGGATGGAGAGCAATGAAGGAGGGGATGATCAAGAAGGTTCTGGATGGATGCAAGTGAAAAAGGTGTGAACTTTTTGCTAAATTGAATCATTTTGGTTTTTATCTTTAAGCTGAAAGATGATTAAGAAAAATGGGGTTTACTAATTATAACAGAAATCATCAAGAACCATGTTTAAGTTGTGTTATGGGCCTAAATCAAGAAAGTACAGCCTGATAATCTGGTGTTTTAGGTATTATTTTGGATTAAAATCTTGAATTCATGTAGATGGATTAGTTATATTTTAGTTATCTGATAAAGAGTTAATCATTTTCAATATGTTTCTGAAATTGGATGTTTCTGAAATTGGATTAGTGGGTTGCCTTAGAATTGGGGATAATATTATTGGACCATTTAGTGAAGAAAATGGTGAATTAACCTGGTTTATTTCATATTCTTGGATCATTTAGTCTATTTGTTAATCAATGTGTGAACTTGTTGTGCAGAAGCACAACAGAAACAGTTCAAAGTTTTCGCTGCATGGTTGGGTTGGAGGATCATCTCAAGGAACTTCTTCTGGTCATCCAGACAGTCAGTCTTCATTGGCTGTAAAAAATGAGGATCTTAAATCGTCTGTTCGGCATTCAAAAGGAAGTCGCCCTGGTATTATAAATGATGGTGTAACGTCAGTTCTGAAGGAAGATGCAGTGATTGTGCACGATAAATGTGTAGTTGGTCATTGTAGTACTTCTGTTAGTTTAGGTTTTTCCACAGATTCGAATCAAGGAATCAGTAGGGAACATTCTCAAAGAATTAACCATGAGGTCCTACCAAAAATCAAGTGGGGTGACTTGGATGATAGAGGTCTACCTTCTCCTTTTGGAAGTACTGTCCAAGCAGAAATTAAGTTTGGTGACATTCAAAATCATGATCTTCTTAGTAGAAGAACTGATCAAACAAATGATTCTTTTGCACACTCTTCTATAACTGATCTAGAGAAAAATAGATTGGTTGCAACCACTGAGGATGAAAACCATCAAATTCTCGACTCTCATCCTTTGTCTCCAAATATGAAGGAATTATCTTCAGAAGATGTTAATACTACTGCTGCTTATACCCAGCTTGAAAAAGGTGACACTTGCGAGAGTCCTGGCGAAAAGGTTAAATGTGCTGCCAGAGAAGGGCCTAGTGGCGTAGGTATGCGCAATGTCGAATCTGAAGAAGCTTGCATGGAAATCCCTGAAGTGCCTAGTCTTGATCAGAATATAAAAACAGTGATGGTTTCCCAGAATCCTGAGTCACTATCACCTACTAAAGGAGGATCAGGAAACATTGGGCAGTCCTTTCTGGCATCTTCTAATGAAGAGTTTAGGAACAAACGAGTTAATTCAATCATTGAGGATTTATCTAAAACTAATTCGAGCAGTATTGATGCTGAAGACAGTGGTGAAAGTAAAGAAAGGTTCAGGCAACGCCTATGGTGCTTTCTCTTTGAGAATCTTAATCGGGCAGTAGATGAACTCTACCTACTCTGTGAACTGGAATGTGACCTGGAGCAAACAAAAGAGTCCATTCTTGTTCTTGAAGAAGCCACATCTGATTTTAAAGAATTGAGCTCAAGAGTGGAGGAATTTGAGAGACTGAAAAAATCCAGTTCTCACGCGACTGATGGAACACCTTTTACCATGAAGTCTAACCATCGCAGACCACATGCTCTGTCATGGGAGGTCCGTACTCTATCTAGTCTCATCTTTCAATGTTTTGTATTGATACCCTAAAACATTATCACATAAACAAATCAATATCTGCCATTTGCAAGTTGAAAAACTGCAATATGAATATATGCAAGCATATCTAAAATATCTGCTGACCAGTCATTATTATTTTAACTCCCCTGGCATAAGGTATATATCAATTGATGCTAAATGAACAGTATGCAACTGCTTTACCTTGTTTGGGGTACCGCAGCACACACAGTTTGGGCCTGGGAAGTCCTTCAACTCTTTAAATGGAGGAATTATCCTGTCTTTCAAATACTTCTGATATTTCCTTATAATTCAATATTACTTATTACATAATATTGGATGAACAATCATGAAAGGGCCAGCCTCTTCGGGACCTTATTAGAGGAAAAATGATTTTGTTCACACATTTCCTTTATTTGTTGTGGGGAAGTGAGATTATTCTTGCATGGTTGTTGTTGTTGCTGAAGCGTATCTGGAGTTCCCTGGCTCAGTAATGACCAACTTTTATTTACCTTGAGGGACAACATGGAATTACAGATGGAGTATTGCCAACATAAGTACGGCTAGATAACTTTGGAGTTTCTCACACAGAGGACAAGATTCTCTTCTCCCCCCCTTAAAACCTGAGATACAGAATTTTATTCAAAAGAAATTAGGTAGAAACACTCTAGTGAAATACCATACGTCCTCAAAAAAAGAAATTAGGTAGAAACACTCTAGTGAAATACCATACGTCATCAAAAAAAGAAATTAGCTAGAAACATGAGCACAGTGATGAATGCCAAATTGCCAATATTAGGAACTCAACTCTCAGTACTAATAGAAAACTGTTGGATTATAATGTACTACAAAGAGTTAGTTTAAGAGGACTAACGGAGAACTTGAAGAAAAAAATAAATGTTGAAATCATTATAATGAATATACACTGGTTTTGATATCTGGGAAAGAAGATAACTGAGAAGTGCATTAAGGAAGATGCACTGCCTGAATGTGGAGGAATTTCTAGCTTTTTTAAGAAGGCTGAAATCGGCTAAAAGAAAAGAACATGTAATTTTGGCATAGACGTTAACCATCTATTTAGCATATAAAATTGAAAATGTGCTTCGCCTCTATCCTGAAGTTCTGTTCTGCTTATCAGTAATTGGTGAAGCAGAACGCAGACTAAACTTGACGTGCTCGGGATTGTGTGTGGTGCTTTCATGTTGGGAAACTACAGGAACACCTGCTGATGGGAGTGCAAGTGTTTCTGGATGTTTACAGTTTGCTGCCCTTCTGTAGTGTTGCGTACGAAATGCCTTTTACGTCATTAATAATCAGTACAAAGCTCTGTGGGAAAAGGACACATAGGGAAATATGAGGTACTTTGGGAAATGAAAGCTATGGAATGAAAAGCTCAAACAGGAAACTTACACCAGCCCAAGAATTTCTCATTCTAAATGAAGTGAGAAACCCCTTGTGACCATTTCTCGAATTTCCTGTATTCTAAATAAGCAACCTTTCCCAATCTTTTTCTTTTGTTTGTGGTAAGGCTTTCAAAGCAATATGGTAAGTAGCTTCATCTGTGGGCCTGGATAATTGCAGCATCTTTTAGGAGTATCAATGCATATCATACACACAAAGACACGTGGATACATTGATTATCTACTCCTTTTTTAATTTAACAAAATCTTTCTTTCTTCTGAATGCAGGTCCGCCGGATGACAACTTCACCGCACAGGGCAGAAATACTGGCTTCATCTCTGGAGGCTTTTCGAAAAATTCAACATGAAAGAGCTAGTTTGTCAGCTACAGGTGTGGAGAAAATGGAACCTAATTGTTATGATCATCATTGTGGAAGTACTAGTGTTTTGGAGACTTTTAATGAGAAAGGTGACAAAAAAAGCTGTTCAACTGAATCATTAGAGAAGAGTAGGAAGCAGAGTAATGCGTTAAATCCTTCTCATGGAAATTTGAGTAGAGAGAAGAGGCATGTTGACTCGGGCAAGTCTGCTTCTCATGCATCTAGATTACCTAAGGAGGGGGTTTCCACATCTGTCAATGGAAAGAACAGGAGAGACAATGAGAAAAATCTAAAGCCTATAGATCACTTGAAAAGACATTATGAAAGAGACAAAGAAAAGCGAAATGGACATTATGAAAGAGACAAAGAAAAGCGAAATGGAAGCTCCTGGAGATCAATGGATGCTTGGAAGGAGAAGAGAAACTGGGAAGATGTACTCTCCACACCACACCGAGTTTCATCTCGTTTCTCGTATTCACCTGGCTTGAGTAGAAGAAGTGCAGAGCGTGCACGCACTTTGCACGACAAACTCATGTCTCCTGAGAAAAAGAAGAAGTCAGCTATTGACTTAAAAAAAGAAGCGGAAGAAAAACATGCACGTGCAATGAGAATTAGAACTGAACTTGAGAATGAGAGAGTTCAAAAACTTCAGCGAACATCTGAGAAGCTGAACCGTGTAAGTGAATGGCAAACTGTGCGTAGTATGAAATTGCGAGAGGTGATGTATGCTAGGCACCAGCGTAGTGAATCCCGCCATGAAGCTCACCTAGCTGAAGTAGTAAGAAGGGCAGGTGATGAAAGCATAAAAGTAAATGAAGTTCGATTCATTACTTCACTCAACGAAGAGAACAAAAAGCTCATCTTGCGCCAGAAACTCCATGATTCTGAGTTGAGGAGGGCTGAGAAACTTCAAGTGCTGAAAACTAAACAGAAAGAAGATATGGCAAGGGAAGAAGCTGTCTTGGAACGCAAGAAACTAATTGAAGCAGAAAAGTTGCAGCGCCTTGCAGAGACACAGAGGAAAAAGGAAGAGGCACAAGTAAGAAGGGAAGAGGAGCGTAAAGCATCAAGTGCCGCACGTGAAGCGAAGACGATGGAACAGATGCGGAGAAAGGAGGTTCGAGCCAAAGCTCAACAGGAGGAAGCTGAACTCCTGGCCCAGAAGTTAGCTGAAAGACTCAGAGAAAGTGAACAGCGTCGTAAAATTTATCTGGAGCAAATACGGGAAAGAGCTTCAATGGATTTCAGAGATCAGTCTTCACCATTATTTCGTCGTTCTGTGGCTAAGGAGGTTCAAGGTAGATCTACGCCGATCAGTAACTGTGAGGATTATAACGAAAACAATGGCTTTGCTCCTGAAGGTTCTATGCTTGCTCCTGGACACATCACTACTCAGCAATCGTTAAAACGGAGGATCAAAAAAATCCGCCAACGACTTATGGCATTGAAATATGATTGTCCTGAACCTTCAACCAGTACAGAAAATGCAGGTTTTGTATATCGAACTGCAGTGGCAACTGCAAGGGTGAAAATTGCAAAGTGGCTTCAAGAACTTCAAAGACTTCGCCAAGCAAGAAAAGAAGGGGCTGCAAGCTTTGGACTAATAACAGCTGAAATCATTAAGGTGATATACTACACTTGTGAAGTTTGTTTCACTTGCATTCCTGTTCACAATGACAAGTATAGTGGCATTAAGATAAATAGTTACTTTATCCCATTGTGAAGAACTGCAATGTACATACCATTTTGACTAGAATAAGTTCTTGAAACTATTGTGGCATTAATAGTTCAATTTTGTTTCATGAATTATTTGTTACTAATTGCTTCTAGCGTTGTGCTGTAACTAGTTTTTGGAGGGAAGGGATGCTGAGCTGCAGGCTTCTCGTCAAGCTGGTCTGGTTGATTTTATTGCTTCTGCACTTCCTGC
This sequence comes from Solanum etuberosum, assembly GCA_029582245.1. Lineage (NCBI taxonomy): Eukaryota > Viridiplantae > Streptophyta > Magnoliopsida > Solanales > Solanaceae > Solanum > Solanum etuberosum. The sequence continues at coordinate 28,033 of JAJONR010002650.1, forward strand.
ATCTCACACATCAAAACCAGAAAGCTGCCAGGTTACAGTCTACCTTTTAAGGCTTCTGAAAGTTGTACTTTCAGTGGCTGCAAACAAGTCTTATTTTCTTGCGCAAAATCTACTGCCCCCCATCATCCCCATGTTGGCGGCAGCTCTTGAAACCTACATCAAAATTGCAGCCTCATCAAATGGCTCTGCTTCTGCCAACCTGGTCACATGTAAGGCATCAACTGAAAGGTTGGAGCTAATGGCTGAAGTTCTGGATGGTTTCCTGTGGACAGCAGCAGCAATTATTGGTCATACAAGTACGGATGAACGTTCCCTTCAACTGCAAGATGGTTTAATCGAGCTTGTAATTGCATACCAAGTTATTCACCGGTTACGGGATCTTTTTGCACTTTATGATAGACCACCTGTAGAAGGTTCTCCTTTCCCTTCATCAATTCTTCTTGGTGTAAATCTGTTGGCAGTTCTTACATTCAGATTCAGAAATGCGTCTTCATTAACATGTAAAAACTTTCCTGGTGTATCAACTCATAGAAATGAAAAGAATGACATTGAACTTGCTGAAGCTGCAGACTTGAAGTCTTCTTCTCCTTTGTGCAATTCCCAAAATGATGGTAAATTGGTATTTCCTGGAGTAAATGGAGGTGTAGCCTTGGGTTTGTCGGATGTACCGGAGGATAGCCCCCTGAATGAATTTCCTAAAATAAAAGAACATCAGGGTGCAGTTGTAAATGCTCTGAGCTCTGACAAAGTTGACTCAGTTGCTGCTAGCATGGAAACTGCAGATGTACTGCAGGAATCTACTAGCAACGTGACGTACAATAACCTTCAGACAGACGAGAAGAAATCTCAAGATAATAGTGAAGGTCATATCGGTGGAAATGAATCAGTGATGAAGCCGGCAGTGAAGTTTCTTCTTTCAGCCGTATCTGAGACTGGCTTAGTTTGTCTTCCATCAATGTTGACAGCTGTATTATTACAGGCTAATAATAGATGTTCTGAACAGCAGGTAAAACTTTGTGGATACCATTAAATTTGTTTGTAAAATCTAGCTTTTAGGTTTTCTGCAGGATTTAGATTTTGTGCAATTTCAAAAGTTCATGAATCTTACTGGGCCTTGTCTATCTATATTTAGGGTGTCGTGAATGTCATATTTGTTTGCTACTTTTGTTCTTGTTTATCAATTCTCTATCGTAAGCATGTAACATCGAGTCATTCTAATACCAGGAAGTAATTGTTTGAAACTCTTCATATATTAACAATAAAGTTGGTTGCTTCTAACAACTTACTTAATCAAAAAAAAAAAAAAAAAGTTGGTTGCTTCTAGCTTTATAAAAGGTAAGCTGAAACCTAAGCTTGAGTTTACTTGTGATCATAGTCTGCTTAGCTCTGTGTCTACTGCATATCTGATTGTATTTCTTTGCAGGCCTCCTATGTCCTTCCATCCAATTTTGAAGATGTGGCAACTGGTGTATTGAAGGTGTTGAACAATTTAGCATTAATTGACATATCTTTTATCCAGAAGATGCTAGTAAGTTGATTTGCAACCATCTGTATCAACTTTCTCTTCTAAAAGTTTTAGATGCTAAAAGGAACTCTTTATTCTCTTTGCTGGACCACAGGCCCGACCAGATCTGAAAATGGAATTTTTTCACTTGATGAGTTTTCTTCTCTCTTATAGCACAAGCAAATGGGGCACAGCAACTGACCAGGTGACTTTCTGGTGCTTTTGGTTTCATGTTTGGCGTTCAGATTGAACATCTCATATGATTCAATGAACATAGAGAAGTGTTGTAAGTGTTTATGCTAGTCTTGGAAAGCCACAGTCTTTTGGTTGGAGGGAAGAAAGTACAATTAAAAGATCCTCACAAATTCCCATATTTTAAGCTGAAAAATTGTCCTTTTTTTGTTTTTGATAACGGTGGTGTCCGGACCAACTTGCGCGTACCTCGACTAATTCCACAGAATACGTACCACCTCCCTCCGACAATAGGTATCAGGTAACTCTGTCCACCAAGGCTAGAAGAGATGGAAGAAATCACCTAGTGTTTTGTCTTTGATGAGATATGAACCTAAAACCTCATGGTGCTCAACCCACTTCATTGACCACTAGGCAACACCCTTGGGTGCAAAAATTTTAAAAAAAAATTGTCCATTTTCATTTAGAAAGAGATCCTAAACTCACACTTTCCTATTGTTTAAGCTGATGCACTATAGGAAAAGTTGTCAGTACCCTTCGGGGTGGCCCAGTGGTTTGGGCTTGGGACTTCCATGTTGGAGGTTTCAAGTTCGAAACCCCTTGCCAGCGAAAGCAAGGGGTTTGCCTTCTGGGTCGAGCTCGTCGCACCAGGCTTGCTTAGTGCGGGTTACCTCTCCTATGTGGTTTGCGAGCTATTGCCTAGGAGCGGGGGTTTTACCCTGTGCGCACCCAAAGGGTAGCGGCTGCGGGTTTCCCTTGTCATAAAAATAAAATAAAATAAGTTGTTAGTATATTGTTCCATGGTTGTCGTGCATTTCTCAGGAACATCAACTTTTCTTATATATATTATATTTCTCTGGTACAAAGTATAGTTTAATATAAGAAAATCTTGGTGTTTCCTAAAAACATATTGCGACCGATGAGTAAAGACAAGACAAGGTTTGAAAGCTTTTACTCTGTGAAGGCCTGAATTGATCAGCACTATTAACTAACTTCTTGGTTATGTCATCAAATATGTTTTCTAAAAGTTGTGACGGGTTGAATTGAATAGACCTTATTTTGTTTGGAACCTTTTGTAACTTGTCTGGCGTGACTGAAGTCTGAATGATAAGAACAGCAAGTCTGCAATCAAACAGCCCTCTGAAGTCTGAACTTCTCTGATTAAGATAGATCTTGAAATCCTATGGACAATAGCTTGGAAAGATATTTACACTCGCATAAAATATAAAAGATCTTAGGCATACATGGTCTACAGCAAAAATGGATCTTGGTTATTGGCTGTCTCACTTCGTAGCACTGGCCCTAATTACCACCAGGCCCTCATTCAAATGAGTTATTAAGTCCCTTCTGATGTTTAGGTATTTCAGTTTTGTCTGACTTTTCATTTTTTGGATTCCAGGAATAGAATGAGAATGTTCCTCGGAAACAAGCATCTTATTAGAGAGTAATTGGATTTTTGTATAATTGTTGGGCTTCATGTTTTCACATGGTTTATTTCCTCTTGACAAAGTACAGGACTAATTTATTTAGTCTTTTTCATGTGGGTGTTTTGTGTTTCAGATTGGTTTATTGCTGCTAGAATCATTGCCGCTTCTTGGTTATTTTTCATTGTTCCATCCTGAAAACCAAGCTGTTCTTCGATGGGGAAAGAGCCCTACTATTCTTCACAAGGTGCATATATCTTTCGTTCTACTTAGACTTTGCCTGAAAAATAGAAATTTAACTGTGGATTGTGCAAAACAGGTATGCGACCTTCCTTTTATGTTCTTTAGTGATCCAGAGTTAATGCCAGTCTTGGCGGGTACCATGGTTGCTGCCTGCTTTGGATGTGAACAGAACAAGGATGTCATTCAGCAAGAACTAAGCACCGATATGCTCCTTGCTTTGCTGAAAGCTTGTAGAAGTAGTCTTCCCTCTGCTAATTCTTTTACCATATCTAATAATCCATCACTAGATGAGGCTGGTGCATCTGCTCAGCTGGGTCCTGAATCTAAAAACCTTCAAGTTGATGTCCCACTAAAGTCAAACCGCAGTAGTCGCAGTGCTCGGGTCCTTCCCCAGAGAGGTAGTCCATTGCTGACTACTAGAACTGCCAGGATCCGAAGCTTAAGAGAGAACAAAGTGGTAAAGCCTTGTGAAGGCAAGAGTCTGAAGAGCAATTTACCTGTGCCAGAGAGCACAACCGCATGGATGTTACACTCTAGACTATCTACTGATTTACTTGATAAAGCAGAGCAGTTTTTTGCTGCAGTCACCTGCAATGGGAATGGTATATTATGAATTGACTTACTGTATAGCTTTAAGTTGTATCCATTTTTTTGAGTGCTTAATGTCAAATAAGCACGGTATATGACACTGTAATCTTCTTTACAGTGAGATACTACTGGTTATTCGTTAGGAACTGCTAAAATTAAAGATGTAGGTTCCTTTAAACGCTAATAAGACAACTGCAGCAGCTGTTGCTTGATTTTAGTGACATCTTACTGCACTACTAAATTCTAAAGCCACTCTCTTTTTTCCTAAGAAAGCTTTATTTACCACCAGAACTTTCTATCTATTATCTTAACAAAGGAGTTGTGTAAATAATGGCAAGTGAAGCATCTCTGATCATCATCTGCTAGCTGAAGGAGTTTGTTGGAGGCTTGAGGATGGTGCAATTCATCAGCTTGTAGTTTCTGCTTTCTATCCAGTGTAGTTATTTGCTCTACATATTACATAGGTTTTTTATGAGACTAATCCTTCTAAGTGAAGGATCTATCGAAAACAGCCTCTCTATACCCTACAAATGTAGGGGTGAGGATTGAGATGTTGGTTGTGATCACAGTTTGAGAGAAATTTCAGGGCTTATGCCTCTGCTAAGCAATCATGTGGGGTATCCAATTTCATTGACTTAGTTTATTAGTCTAGTTGCTGATTTACGAGGTTAATGACATGATCATGGTCTTCCAACCCTCCCTCCATTTGTGGGATTACACTAGATATGTTGTTTTATAAGAAAACAGCCTCTCTACCCTACAAATGTAGAGGTGAAGTCTGCTAACCAATTTCATCAACTTAGTTTACTCATCTAATCGTTGATTTTCGAGGTTAATGACATGATCATGATCATGATCTTCTAACCCTCCCTCCCTCCACTTGTGGGATTACACTAGATTATGTTGTTTTATGAGACTAAATAAGAACTCGGCTTAAGTAATTGAATAAGGTTTTCAGTACTTCAATCCTTTTCCTACAAGAAACTGAATATATAAAAGGTTAAAACAAAGCAGCATGATATATAAGCAAATCACTCGGAAAATTTCCCACAAACGTGTCCCAAAATACAATTGGCTAACCAATTCTGATCAGATAATATAACAGATCGTGTAAGTATCCAGAAACTCACTCACATTACCTATTTCTTCAACAAAATAAACATCCCAAAATATTTACAGTTAGTTTTCCTCAAGACTGAGGTAAGCTCTGTGCACTGGGCAGCACACGTCATTATGCCGCGCCTCACCCAAGACATTACTGGCACTAGTTTCCAATTCAGAATTTCCTCGTTCTTGACTTGCAGTGCTAATGGAATATGCACTTCCTGGAACATTCACTAGAAGTTCATCCTCATCTTTGTTCTCTTCAACATCAGAATGCCGTGAACCCTGAAATAAATAGCAAAATGGAAAAGAGGACTTAATCTCATAGTAACAGCATACGATGCCAACAACCCAGAACCGTGTGCCACAAATAGGATTGCCACATCAATAGGCAAAAGTGATTTAAATTATAATTAATTTTGCAAATACATCCTACTCACTGAGATAAATATCTGTACTATCCCCAGCCCAATTATAGTTTCCAAGATCTTTTTGTGTACAAACTACCTTATCACATGATTATTGACGAATAGAGCAAACTCAATAAAGCTACACATTAATTAACCAGCGAAGTCTAGAAAAGTACACACCTCTGGTTCATCCACTTTTTGCTTGGGTTTATTAATAGTTTTGAGGTTGCTCATGACAGCTTTGAGTTTCTTCTTTGCCACAAGTCTAGTCAAACGCCGTTCTGTATGTTGAGTAGCAGTGACATCAGCATGACAAGCAACACATAATGTCCTCATGTTCTCTAGCCTACATTCACCTGCAAGAATTTCAAAAGACAAGAAGATGGGAGTGGGATTTTCAAGTGAAAAAGTAGATACATGATGCATAAAAAGGTCAGAAAAAAAGAAGGGACTAAGTAGGAAGAGGAAGGTAGAGGGCGAGGGGAAAGAGAAAGGAAAATTGCTTGCACAAAAATAGAAATGAGAAAAGAGAGTAGACAGAACCAGAGATCATCCGAGTAAAACTATCAAAAACTTCAAGAGGATGACCCTTGAACAAAAACTTTGCAAGAAGAAGGAAGAGTTTCTCGTCATTTACCTCCCCCTTTATATACAGGTATAATGTGATCCGCATGCCATGCATTGCCATCAATAGGGTCCTGAACAAGCTTTTGAAATCTGCCAAATGCAAACAATTAACTGGTATTCCAGCAAATACATAGACCACTGAGGAACAACAAACTAAAGCTGATGGTTCTTTTGTGTTATTTGCCTTGCACCCATTCCAATTTTTCTAGTTTGTCCAACACTAATGTGATGTTTGTGGAGGGTGGGGGTGGCGGGGGGGGAGGGGGAGGCTGTTTAAGCAAATGAAAACTGTTCACATAGTTAAACTCCCCCAAAGCTCCCTTACTTTAACATATAGGATTGAAGTTAATTATACGTCTGTAGTAGGAGGGTGGGGGATGTAGGCATATCTTCTGAAAAGCTCCACGCATCTTAAATCAGTAGACTTGAATTCTTAAATTGAAGTATACGCCATCAAGGTATGTAGTTCCTAAATCAGTAGACTAGAATTCTTTTATGTTCTTGAAGACTAGTTGTCATGCCACTGCTACCTCCACGCATCTTAGATAAAGGACAAGAGGGTAAAATTGCCAGGAAATGAGAGATGCTCAGGGTTGGAATTTAAGGTTCAGAAGACCTTTAAATGATTGAGAGGTGAATAGCATGGTTGAATTTCTTAATATCCTGGAACGATGCAAGGAACTCAATAACAGTGAAAACAAACTGTTATGGGCTCCAGATAAACAGGGGAGATTCTCAGTTGGAGCAGCTTACAGAAACTCACAGAGGACACACACTCAACCAAGCTACTGGCCATGGAAAATGATTTGGAAAGTTAAGGTGCCCTTCAAGGTGGCCTGTTTTACTTGGCTCTTAGCAAAACAGGTTGTTCTCACGCAGGATAACTGTATGAAGAAGGGCCTCCATTTGTGCTCCAGATGTTTTTTTTGTGAATGTGAGGCACAGACAATAAATCATCTCTTTTTACACTGTAAGGAGACAGTGAAACTTTGGCAGATTTTCATCAATACAAGGGGCATCAGTTGGTCTATGCCAGGAAACATAAAGGAAGCTTAGGCATGTTGGAATCGGGATGGAAATCAGTCAGGGCACAGGGAGAGATGGAAGATTGTCCCAGCCTGCATTTGGTGGACTATTTGGCTGGAAAGGAATCAGAGATGTTTTGAGAACAAGAGGCGAATCCGAACCCTTTCGTTAGCTAGCTTAGCTCCAAGAGCCACTCATCTGAGCCAGCGGATTCAAATTCTGCTATGCTGGTGCACAAAGCAAGCACACAAGGACTGCGTGAGCTGCTCTATGAAGAAGATGAAGCTGAATTGTTTAGCTCTTTTCTATTTTTGGTGTAAACATGAATATCCTCATGAAGATGAGGATATCCCTAGTATCTTAGAATTCTTAATGAGTTCATAGGAAAACAGCAACACTTTTGTATTTCTGATTGTAAGTATTACTGGAATACGTCCTGAGTATTCCTTTGTTTATAATACAAGTTACCTTTTATCAAAAAAATTGCCAGGATGTTCTAGGATAGGGGGTGCTATTTCAATATACCTAGGAATTATGATAGATCCTTCCCTCTGACAAAAACCAACATGTACATTCTTAAGAGCTAAACATATTCATCATAATTTTACACCAAAAACTCAATACACAAAATAACATCAGAAATGATAAAAATGAAATAAAATAGTTGAATAAGGACATGAACAAACAAAAGGAAGAAAATGAAGCTAGTACTAGGAGGAAAACAAGGAATTAACTAAAAGAAGAAGGGTACAGGAAAACAGAAATGTTCCTTGTTGCATACGAGCTACACATTGTGCTTAAACATAACTGATACAGGTGTGTTACTTTCTCTTTCTTGAGATGGTCAGTACATATTTAATTATGGTTTAAGACAATTACATATATGTATACACCGAGAAGAAAAACAATGCGGAAAAACATAAGACCTTGGCATGAATGGAATGCTCTTCTAATTTGCGTACTTACAATTTCTTACGCTTTACCAAATTTGGGGCTACTTTGCCGATATACTCTTCGCGACTCTCAATTGACAATGCTCTGATGCGCTCCACAAGTTTGTGGCAGTCTAGTTGGCAGTTTGTGCAAATGCCACGCTCAATTTTGAAAAGCGCCTATAAGTACCAAGGTTCAACAACTAAAGGATTTCTTGCATGAGCAAAACTCATTTTAGTAAAAATATAAGTGAAAACATACATTACGGATTGATCTATTATTAGTTCTAAGGTGATACTCCTCACAGCAGTTCAAGCTACAGAAGAGATCTTCAAAGTAGTCAGGAGTTTTAGCATTGGCGTTCCTGGAAACAAAGTCAACAAAGCATTGGTGACCCAAACATTGTCCTCATTTTTACCCAAAATAATCATTTGAACTCACCTGCAAGGAGTTTGACAGAGCTTGCAGAGTGGTTCATCCTTGTCGGACCACCCCTGTGTGTACATTTTCTCTTGTTTCCCTTTCCCGTTACAAAGATGGATCTTCCTCCAGACAGCATTTGGAGGTAAGGGATAGCTAAGTTCGTCCAACGGTGTAGTTCTCCTCTTACTTCTACCTTTCAGCAGTCCCTGAAAGAAAAACACCAATACATTCTAAAGAGTTAAAACCACCTTCCAGTTCTGATGAGTCAAAAACAGATATAACCAGAGGTAAGTCACTATTGAAAGGCTAATGATTTGGGAACAAACTCAAAGACAAAAGAAAAGCAAATAACATACCCCATTATCGTGATTAAGGTTTTCATTTAAATAGGACAACTCAACACATAACGGAAGTTGCAAGGCCTTTCCAATCAGTTTCCTTCGTTCGATTGCACTCAACTTGCTCCATTGTTTGAGGAATTCCACTAGAGCATACTGACAACTCATATCCTCGTTGATATTATTATAAGCTGTTTTCTGAACTTCCTTGGGAGGGGGCAGTTTTAGAGAAACTTCCTCTGGCCGGAAATTCTTAAAAAGTGGTTTTGGCCTGGAATCAATTCCAGGAATACAAGAGTACAGGTGAATCCTTCCTGTATATTGGCTGACCTGAAACCATAGAAGTCCAAGCACTCAACCAAATCAAAACTAACTCAACATCAACAAAGCAAACTGCAGATGTACATTCCCACCCACCCACCCACCCCTCCCCGGTAGGGGGGAGGCTACTGGTCAACAAACCACTAGTCTGAAGTGTCATGAGTTTGAATCCTGGCTGAGTTGGCATTCATTACTTCTTTCTTTACTATGTGGAGAAAGCTAAATAATGATTACCATTTGATGGAAAGTTGACCTTAAACAATCTGTAATCTGTATAATTAATTGGATATCTAGGTCTTCTTCTAAAGTAATATCCTCAAGACGCCTCAAGACGCAAACAAAACTTAGGTATCCAAAATATAACCCTTCGTCTATGCCAACGCCAATTTGTTATACTTTTGATACCATTTTTAAGAGCAGGAATGATCTTAAAAAAAGCAAAGGAACAAATAAAGTTAGGGAGTCCAAGATTATAACCACATGTTAAACAAGGGAAGTGCATGAGTTCCATTAATATCAAGCAGCAAGCACTTTATGACAACGAGAATGAGCTTTATGCTGATCTGTATATTCATCAACTAGGAACATTGTGATTCTGGTTAACAGCCAAACCCTCATCCCTGCACTCCTTCCCAACATTTCAGCTGGATTGGAGGGGAAAACAGGTGACAAGGAGATAGGCATAGCCAAGTAAGACAAAATCTATATAATTTTACCTCAAAACGGAGCGATTCTACTTGGATAGAACTGCTTGTTACAGGTATTTCTCCATTTACTTCTAATTCAGGGGATGCACCTTTTCCCTACATTCTCAAATCACGAGTAACAGAGTAAGTGTGGGTCCATACAACCCTCCAAAATACAAGAAAGAGGGTAGGGTTGTGGGCACAGAAATAAAAGATTAGAAGTATGATTAATTTTTCAACGGAAAAGGGTTAAAAATGCCCTTGAACTATGTGAAATTGAACAAAATTGCCTTCCGTTAATAGTTTGGTCTAAAAATCGACGGTAGGGGCATTTTTAGACCAAAATATTAACTGAGGGCATTTTTGTTCAATTTCACATAGTTCAAGGGCATTTTTGACCCTTTTCCAATTTTTCAATGATATAAGAACAGAAATCCAGGTAATACCTTGTCTTGTAAGTCCTGTTCTTTGGCTTCATTAACATCTATACAATGTGAAGAACTAAAGTCATCATCCGAAACTTCAGCTCTGCAAGAAGATTCTTCATGCCCTATGGTGGAAGTAGTGGGCTTCCCATTATCAAGACAAGCAAAAGAAGGCCAGATCAAGCAAAATCAGAAACAAGAAGCATGTCGAATAAACCAAAACGCTAGATTGGTCACATAAAAATGTAATTGAAGCTCCGCAGAGCATGCAATTTTTGGATTAATTCTTTAATATCACTTAAAATCATAAGCTAAATCTAAGTGGAGTAACTTTTAAAAATCTTTTCCAACTAAATAAAAAAGAGCTGGTGAAATCATGGGCTAAAAAATGAAGTGAGTGCGAAGGATGATGTTCTAGGGCATTGGGGGCTTTAATGTAGTATAGACATAAAGTGGCACCCGCCCGATGCAATACCTACCATATTGTGGAGGTCTGATTTCGGTGAGAGTGAGCTAGTTCCGTCCTGTTTATCATCAATCCTGTAGGTATCACAATGAGCTTCAAAAGGATCTAAATCTAGATGAACGCCTTGGACTTCAGTTACAGTTGTCTTTTCTCCTGCAACTTCACCATTTCCAGCATTCTCAGTTGTTAAATGCTCACTCTTCTTTTCTCTGACATCCAATTCCTCAAGATAAGAAATATCATTAACCTATTTGCCAGACCAAGCTTACCGTCAATAGAAAATCTCATCATTCATACCAAAGGACAAAAGTCAAGGACAAAGTTATGCTAATAAAGTCAAACAGGAGGTAACAGACCTTACTGTCAGTTTTTAAGAGAAATACAGCAAACAATAATGTCAAGAGTTACACAAGATAGGTGTCAGTTGCATATACCTTTTAAGGGTACCAAAGAACACATCATTAAGGGCAACCTTAAAGGGGACTAGACTATGAACAAATACCTATAGAGGATAAATAATCTCCATGGATCAATAAATATATGATGCAAGTTAAACCCGACACGCATGATTATCAACATAAACCTTACTCAGGAACCAGATAAACAGTAAAGAAGAACCACCACGCTAACACTCAGGAATCGGATGACATTTTAATTTAATTGGTTTATAAAAGTCTGTCTAGACAGCCTAACTGCACAACCCAATGGAGAGCACATGCACAATAGATTCAGAAATTCACCACTCACTACCAAAATTGGAAGATTTGATTAGCTTCTATTTTTCAAAGCATTTTAATTTATTGTTTGATCAAAGTTTGTATAATTGTTCCACGACAACAACTTAAACTTTCAATCGCAAATTACCTAGTTTACCAGAATGTGATTTGATCTTTAATCTATTTAAAGAAGAACAAACCATAGAAAATTCATATGATATTCCTAAGGAGACCTGAGTCTTCATGGTAGTTTTTCTTTAGTGAGATGTTATATCAAAGTAAATTCTCATCTTAGGACTAAATTATTCCTCGTCTAGAAATATCCAAATTTTGATGCCCAATATTCCATAGATAGTTCGAACTGTATAAGAGCAATAATCAATTTTAGCTTGAATCGTTTGTAGGGGAACCCTGCCTTCTCTGATCCATTCGACACATGCAATTTCTTTTCCGTCGATACGCCCCGCAATTTGTATTTGAGACTCTTTCTGCCTTTGTCGAACTGCCTTGACGCCTTGGCAGGCTTTGACCTGCTTTCCTTCGCTTACCGGAGAGCGGATTCTTTATTACTGACTTTTCGCGGTTGATCGCACCTCACACCTAAAGGAGTCGGTCCTTGTGAGGAGGAGGACTCTTCTCTTGCTGTCAAAAGTGCTTACTCATGGTCTATCGTGCAGTTGATGATATTTTACTTCAGACTTCTAATGTAATATACAGCAAAAACATTAGTTGACTTATGTCATATTCAAGATGAGTAGATTCAATATTATCTTCTACTAAAATTGTAGGCCTTTTAATTGAAGCAAAGAAAACGCATGGATTTTAGCATTAGCAAGGCTCAACTTAAATAGAAAAATTTATAATTGCAAAGAACCATGCAATGTGCAAAAATGAATGAGTACTCCAATAATACCTCTATTGCCTGTAAAGCATCATACTTCCCATCCATCGTAGATGAAACTTGACGCAAACTTGTATTAAGTTTTTGCCATCGAAGCTCATCTGAAGTATCCTGGAAAGAAGGTATTAAGTAAAATTAGCAAAAAATAATTTCCCAAGTGAACCTCTAACATTAATGCGTAATAAATATTAAATAGAAAGTCACCTTTGCAATGAAAATATATACATTTACTCCCTTGGTTTGCCCTTGTCTGTGAGCTCTACATTCGGCCTACAAATGTTTAGACTGCATATAAGCATCAAACAATCAGACAAGAACTAATTACTTTAACATTTAGAAGATGTTGCAGAAAAATGGACAGGCCAGTGAATGGGACACTGAATGTTGACATTGATAATGGAGAATAACTGGCACCCAAGGCATATAACCACCAGCAAGGAAAATTGAAATCAAGCAAGAAGTCTATGTTAGGAACACTCACTATTGACAAAAGTGTCTAATATTAGTACACTTCAGCTTCCAATCTACGCTGAAAATTTTAAGGGCTACCTTTCCTAGGATTACCATGTTAACCTCGGCGATATAAAAGCTTATGATCTGGCTTCATTAATGTGCAGGAGCACTGTGTATTCATGCTTGAGAACAGCCTATGTTAGTCAGAACCGCTTAGTGAAATTCAAGTTTTATCTGTAGTATTCTATTGGTGCTGGCGCCTCACACATATTTGTACAATTTTATTAAAAATCACCTCCCAGTTAGACAAGTGTGCAGCACAAAGCGAAGTAAGAGATTCAATGGATGTTATAAAATCATAGATCAGTTCATTCATAGTGCCACCATTGAATAGAGCGAGAGCAAACAAAAAAAGAGTAAGAAGTAGATTAGACTTCTAAGTAAATCATTTTCTTCACTGATACAACATGTTGATCAGGGATTAACGGATTCACCTGTTGCATGTGAGCTGGTTTCGTTGGCAACTCCAAGAACACGACATGTTGTGCTGATGTTAAGTTAAGTCCAGAGCCCCCTGAGAGTATTCCAACAAGCGCAATCTTAACCTGGTTATCAAAATCAAAACAAGTCAGCAAAATTGTCTTCCTTTCAACTGCATAACGACATCCAAATTAATGGCAGAAACAGAGAACCATCAACACCAAAATACAAAAGGAAGAAATCGATCTATATCCAATTAAATCTATTTCATTCATGAAATTGTAAATGGTGCTTAAGCCTTCAATTAGTGTCACATGTGCAGGCAAAGGAATTTGTTTGGACTGCCTCGTGACAAGTAATGATGTATGCCAAATTATCTGGAGAAGGATTTATGAACCTCATTTGCTGATTGGAATGATTGAATAGCCAACTGTCTATCACCAGGCAATGCATTTGCATCAATGCGAATATAGTCAATAGCTTTCTGACAAAGAAACTCCTACAGAAGAGACGACAATGATGGGAACGAGTCAAACCAAGAGAAATTTAATGACTTTGTTAATACAGCAAAAAGAAGTGTGCAATTTTTCCATGCATATAGACATGTGGTGTCTATTTTAACATGTATTACAAGGGATCCCACCTGTACACCATCAAGAACTATATGGTGATGAGCAAATATTATCATTTTATGACAACTGTGGCTTGCTTCCATCATTTCTTCACCACCCAATTCCGTAATGATTGGATGTATAGAGAGCCACTCATAGAATCCTGGCAACTTTGCAATGCCAAGCGCTTCGTCATAGAGCTCTCTTAAAGATATAGAACAGCCAGTATCATCTGACAAGAAGACAAAAAGAGGTGCAGGTATGTTAAAAACCTTTCAACAAATACAAACCTCACAGGTAATTCCTCTGTAAGGTAAATAATTTTATTGATATTGGGGAAATCACCGTATAATAAGCAATATACTAAAAAGTAGAAAGCCTACATTAAACATGGTTCATTGCAAAAGTCATGCAATCATCTATAAGAACCAGGAACCCAAAGGTGCATCAATAGCAAATCCGAAACAAGAGGCTATTCCTCAGATGCAAATATTATTCTTCTTCAGACTACCTACATAAAGAGCTAGGGGTAAAACATCACATACTGAAGGGTCCTTTAACCATGTGGCACTAATCCATGAATCACACTCAAAAGCTTGTCAAAATAGCCTGACCAATTCATTCCTTTGCCTGTATCGCAAATAGTGCTGCAATTCCTTGAGAAATTAAGGTCTTGATAGTTATTTTATGGTCAAAAGGTCCATATAATACAGAGTGTGATGTCTCAATCTTCACATTCTTCCAGGTGTATTTCCTCCACTTTGAAAATCCACATCATTTTCAATTAGTTTAGCACTACCATAATTTGCCCTTAAATTCACCAAAGAACCTAATTATGTTACTTTTCATTTTCTTATTTGTTTATTATTCTTTTTGGATATGATTCAAAAGTGACCTATGTATGTAATGCTTGTACCATTGGTGCTTTACTAATAAAACTTGACCTTATCAGAAAAGTGGCCTACGTATCCATATTTTAGCTTTGGTGACAAATTGTGTTTTCACTCTTTAGTCTTCCCCATTTTAAAGAAACAAACAGATCCATGTATTAGGTCACAATTAGCTAAATGAAAAGTAGAGCTACCAGCAGTTTTAGTCCCTGAATTATTGGTAAAATTCTAATTTTATTCCTTGTGATATTTGACTTAACACATTAAACCTTCAATTACTTGAAATGTGCATTTTCGATCCATTTGCTTGTGAGTTGTGAATATCCACAAATTTCTAGAATTATTAACCATCCAACTATTTGATTACCCACGTGTCATGACAGTCCAACTATAATTTATTTCCTAATATCACAAGGACCACCAAAATCAGAATTTACCAGTAATTGAGGGAACAAAAATATTATTATCCTTAAAAAGTAATATTGACTATTGCTATTTGCTTTTCATACAAAACATAACTGGGAAAAATGATGAAAGCAAACAAGGAATAGCACCAAACAACAGAATCTAGTCCGAAAAATCTAGGGATATTTTAAAACATACCATCAACTATTTCAGAACTTTCCACTTGCACATCTTCAGCAACAAACTTCAAATTTTCAAAAGCTTTCTCTACATCTTTAACAGATGACTCATCACTGGTTCCACCTTCAGCCTCTTTAGCACCACTGTTCCCAGATGTTCTGCCTTTCAACAAGTCAATGGTAGCCACCGCCTGAGAAATATCTGATTTCTTTAAAGTCAAACTAATAATTTGGCGTCGCAAGGGGGGTAACTGCAACAGCACATGCTCCTTCAAACGGCGTATCTGGATGATATAACAAAAGGAAAAATAAGAGCTAAATCTTCAACATCTGGAGGGAAAAAAAGTAGCAGGATACAAAAGAAATAACAGTGCAGCATTTCTAATTCTAATAATGCAGCTTATCTAACTAGATGCTCATTATCTCAGTGAAAAACACTCTGCAATAAGATAGCAAGAGCTTGTGTACATGAATCCATGCTACTCCACTCCATGAAAAAATGACTACCTGGCTCACTATCTCGAGAGTCAAAACGCAATTCTTCAACTGCAACCTTCTCAATTACTACTTTTTTAAGGTCTAATGTATATGTCAGAAAGTACATCATGTATAGTATGTTACGGAAAATAAATGTATCTGTGTAAGTTGAGACAAAAAATTAATCAATAGGTTACTTGTTGGAGGGAGGGGACATATATTGAGAATTTTAACATCAACAACATGCCCAGTGTAATCCCAAAAGTGGGATCTAGGGAGGGTATAGTTTATGTAGACCTAAACCCCTAGTCCCCTACCTCGTAGAGATAGAGAAAGGCTATCTACAATAGTCCCTCAGCTTAAATAAAGCTTTCCAAACAGTTTTAAAAAGGGGATACAGATATGGGAATTATGGGAATTTTAAGGTACAATTAAATTTGGTAATTGTTATTGGTTGTCATTAGCAAAAGCGGATCCTGATATATTGGAAAATGTAATCACAAAATATGGGCTTTACCAATTAAAAGTGCAATTGAGCGAATTTGGTTTGAAAATAAAGATATATAAGCTTATCTGGCTCATCATTAAATATCGAACTCTACTGTACAGCAATCTTCTGTCCGTCGAAATGAAATAGTGGATAGTAAACCAACCAACAGCAACATGACATCAGTTGTTTGACACCATGGTACTTACTCAAGTAGCTGAGAGTTGGATAATGAGGACAAAAAAAGTACATCATGAAATATACTATGCATTGAAGCCACAAGGAGCTACCATAACAGTTTGCTTCAGTAACACATTTAACTCTTCCAAGCGAGCCCCCTTTGAGAAATCCTGCGAGAACCAAACCATGAACATTTTCCAGCAGGATGGCCTCTCATTCTATACGTGAAGGAACAAGAATCACCTGGAAAACCTTCCCTTGGCAGCCATGAACAAGTCTAACGTTGCAGTAAGTCTTTGCAAAGTCATATTTAGTCTTTCCAAGTAAACCGGGCCTAGATTAAAGAAGTATGAGAAGAGAATTAATGACCATTAAGAAACAAAAAATTAATGACCATTTAAGATCAACAGAGTAAAAGGTACTCCGAGAAAATGGAGAAATAAGGAACTCACCATACGATGTTTATCTGATGAAAGATGTCATAAGGTCTGCGAGCATTTAGGAAAACAAGAAACAAGCATCAGAATGCAATTGATACATGCAGAAAATTGACATAACAGAAAAACTAAATGTACACTAGCAAGTTGAGACTGCCTTTAAAGGATAACTGAACTTCAAAAACCATGCATCAGAAGAAGTATCAATACATGTTACAACCTTGACAAAGATGGAGTCCCAGATAATAGAATTAAATGCTTGGCCTTTGCCGCAACATCAAGAACAGTTGTTATCTGTCAAACAACAAAAGAGAGCTTATGCTTGTGCAGTAAAATAATAATAGGTATTTTTTATGACAGAAATCACGAGGACTAGTGGAACACGGTTCGAGACTCAGTGGATAATAGGTCTGCCCCTCTACCCTTCTCTACTTAAATACCTAGCTTTGACTGTGAGGTTCGAACCAAGGCGTCCACCTTACCCACACATCACGTGGTGCGGTCTCACCACTAGACCAAAGTCCTGGAGGCTATTGCATATGTACAGTAACTAATCATGAAAAATGAGGCTCCCCTTTGGACATGCACTGTATTTCAAAGATTTGAATTAATGTTTGCTTCTCAGTTTGGTCCATTATTTCACTTTCAACCTTAAATGGAGATTTTGAAGTTTGAGGAACCAGTTTGAGGAGTATTTCAGGTGAAATAACAGTTTTCACTCACTAAACTTGAACTATTTTTCCTAGTGAAATTCATGTTCAAGCACTATTGAGAGGAACAGTTTTTTCAATTTCAATCCGAAGTTTCAATGTCATGCATCATACCTCATAAACTCGAGGAACAGTTATTGAAGAGAAAGCACACGCCTTCTTTAATCAAGATTTTCCTGTCTCTCAAAAGTTCGCTCTACCTATATTCTTCTCTAACCTCCATGAACTATTATTTCTTGGCAAATGTATTATCTGACAGAGAACCAAGATGACAAGTCAGAGACTGCCACCCATACTTGACATGGACACTCTATCTACTTAGTATTTAGTCGGAAGGTTCCTAATGCCACTAATCAAATGTTTAGGGATCAATACCCCAACATTTTTCACCTCAACCATCACTTGGTATTATCCCAATCAGTAAATAGTTAAACAAAAGTTAAAAATTAATATTGAAGTAAACACTCCTTTGACTAGTTACTTAGAAAATAACTTGACCTTAGTCATCTAAAGATTCTCTAATTTTTTTCTCAGAAAGAACTGTGTACCTCTTCATTTTCACTTGCTTTCTTTGTGCAACGCAAATTATGTGATTCATCCACAACCAAGGTGGCCCATTCTTGTTCCAGCATGCTCTTCCTCAAACGACGAAGCATCGTAAATGATGTCACCACAACTCTTGGACATTTAGGTAAACGTGCAGGATTATCTTGGTGACCAAAAACTAGATGAAAAAATGAAAACATAAAAGTGAATGACAGACCCAAAGCAGTAAACGAAAAAAAGTATATAAGGACAGCCAAGTTAGTCATGCTAGCTCTAGATGAATGAAATTCATACATTTCGATAAATTCTAAACCAAGGAAACCAGCAGTATATTTGTTGTTTTGTTTATATCGAACTCAAATATAGTTAATAGCACGCAGCTGTTTTCCATCAGAACTTGATATAAAGGACCCCATAGAAACAAGGGGGAGAAATGGATAATACAAGGATAACAAAGAAACAGTTTTTTAAATGCAATTATACTAATGATAAAAGAATCATCTTGTATGATTTCTTTAGGTTGAGATCAACAAGTGATTTATTTGTTTTACACAGGAAGAGGTCTGTCACTTCATACCTTGCAGTGAATTTTGCCATAATTAGTTATTCATGCACAATACAGAGTCTGATCAAGGGTTCAGTGTTTCAGGTATAGTCCCAAGAAGTTTACCCTTCATTAAAACCATTCAAAGAGAAAAGTTTTCCAAAGAAGGATGAGATCAGAACTCATATTCTCCTCATGAAAGTAAAAAGTAGGTAAACTAATTGGATAACACAATCAGTTTAATTTTTGCCTAACTAAACTTGACTTAGAAGGAAAAATACAAGATAAATGAGAAATAAATGAAAATAGAAGGAAGAAAACAAGGGGGGGAAATACAAGAACATGAAAGTTCCACTCTTAATATTCTTAAGGAGACAAAACATGATAAAAAAACAAGATAAGTCAACTACATTAATGACATAAATGCAGTCGTGAACAGTTAATGAACCCTAAAAATGATATGCTGAAACACCAATGTTGACAGTACCTATTTCAGGATCTTTAAATCAACATATACATGACAACAGCTTTTATAATAAAAAGACCATATGACTATGACTTCACTATGCATCATCTCTAGGCATCACTATTCAGAAAGAAAAATAGGGAGATAAAGGAAAAGCAATGGTTATTGGCAGTGGACAAGCTTGAAAACAGTACCCAGATGAATATCAGAAGGTAAACAAGGAAGCCAGCGCTCCAGTTCTTCAGCCCATGGATATCTCAAAATAGCTGGGCAAACAATGAGCATAGGACCTTCATCCATGAAAGAACTTGCAATGGTGATGGCCTGAATACAAAATTTGAGTTAATATTAGAGGAAAAATTATTTACATAAAATGTAAGCTCTGAAAGAAGGTATAGAATTTAGAATAATATTAGATTTTCAGAAAAAACAGTTTGAGGCAAAAACTCGCAGGGAGACGCGCACACATTAAGACACATATAAAAAAAGAAAAAGAATTATAGAATTAACACCAATATAGACAACTGAGTTCATTGACATCTACAAAACACCTGACTACTGTTGCACCCCAACCCCAGTATATGGTGCCAAGAGCTCCAAGGAAGAATTTACCGCATACCAGAAGTCTTCATCTTTAGTATCAGCCTAAAGCCATGCTTAAGCGTTCCTATAAATTTCCAATTTAAGAGCATTAAACTTTTTTCCTTAATCTTTGCATTATTCAGTTTAGCGTAACTTCTACCAAATTTATTTCAGTCAAATCAAGCCAACTCAAGTATCAGAACTTGAACAAATTATCTTAACAATGTAGTTTCTCATCAAGTACTTGAATGGAGAAAAATCTAGCCTACAATGAGTTAAATACATAAAGAAGTGCACTTACGGACAAAGATTGGCCATCTTTCTAAACATGCTATTTACCTCAAACATACATCAACAGGAAGAAGATCCATATAAACTACTCGCAGCGTTCTAAACAAGAACATGATAGACTACATGGGCACAAGACGAAGGGTGAAGCCAAGCTGAAATAGCAGGATTCTCAATCTGCTACTACTAAAATATTCAGCTATCTATTCCAGCAACATTACCTGGAGAGTTTTCCCTAGTCCCATTTCATCTGCAATGAGACATCGACCACCCCTTCTCAATCCGAATCGAACACCCTCAAGCTGAAAAGGATGAAGTGTATCCAACAATCTTTTAGGAAGTTTACTGATCAACTCATCAACCTTCTCATCGGGAAGATGCTCCGGCCTACAAGGTATCCATCGACCTGCGGCTAAGGAATTAGAAAGTCTCTCAACTACATTGAATGTTCCCCAAGGGATCTCTTCACATTCAATGCATTTAGAGCTCTTTAAAGACCTCAGAACTGCTTCATAGTCTCTAAGATGATAGACACAAGCCTTTCCCCCACAAGTTGTTTGAGTGCAATGCAACACCGACACCTGATCAGAAAAACTAACAAGGTTGAGTTCTTGGATTAATATCTTGGCAACCAAGTAACTAAAACAATGACTGCCAAAAGATAAAAGGTACAGTTACCCGTAAAATTACTTAATCCATCATTTACTTGATCTACAACACAGAAGCATTGGATTAAATTAAGAGTTAGAGAGAATGTGCCTTTAAAGAAAGAAAGAGAGAGGTACGCAGAGGTTTAACGATAGGCCAATTCCCTCCTACTGAAATTTGCCAATGCTTTCAATTGCCAAAAATCTCATCCTCCTATCCATTAACTTAAGGAGTAAATATACATCTAAGCCCACAAAAGATTAAATGTTGACATACATTAGATGTCAAATGAACAGAAGAAGAAAAAAATCAACTTATGTATACAAGTTATTGAAATTCTTGAGTACATAAAAACTAACCCAGACCCATTCTATCCGTTGAAATTCTTGCAACGCAACCTATGATATCACACTACTATAATCCCCAATGAAGACATACATGTATAGGCTAAACTAAGATACTATCTTGAGAAACCCCAATGAAGACAAATTTGTATAGACTAAAACTAACATACTATCTTGATAAAAGTTCTTACACGTGAGATTCTTGCAACCCAACATACAAGTTCTTGAAATTCTTGCGGACATAAAATTCTATCAGTTAAAATTCTTGCAACCCAACATATGAATTCACACTACTGTAATCCCCAATGAAGACATACATGTATAGACTAAACTAAGATACTATCTTGAGAAACCCCAATGAAGACAAATTTGTATAGACTAAAACTAACATACTATCTTAATGAAAGTTCTTACACATGAGATTCTTGCAACCCAGTTCTTGAAATTCTTGCGGACATAAAAATTCTATCAGTTGAAATTCTTGCAACCCAACATATGATTTCACACTACTAAAACTAACATACTATCTTGATAAAAAGTTCTTACACATGAGAGGCAATCTCTGAGTTTCTCCAAACAATTCTTTTCACCCGGATAAGTAAACCCTTGCAGGGGCACGGGAGTGACACAGAACGAGTCCGGCAAGCAGATTTCAAGCCTGGCCCTAAATCTTAGGGGTGGGGGACTAGGGGTGAAGGGCTTGGGGGGTGGGTTGACAGGAGAGGGTGTTTGAGGCTTATGGAAATCAACATTACCGGATAGCTTTCTGCATTTGAAAAGCTTCCAAGAGTTGTTGTTATTGGGTTCAGAAATTCGGTCTTTGCGCTTCGCCAAGGCAGCAAGACGATTGGCTTGGGCCCGATTTCTTTGCTCTTCAGTGATTTCTTCTTCTTCTCCGTTGTCCATTTTCTTCATTGGGTGAGAGGAACTGGTGGAGATTATGGGGTTTTATAAAGGTGAAAGCCGCGCGGGCATTCTTGTTTCTTGATTTCTTGATTTGAACCGCGTCGCGTGGTTTTTGTGCTACTTTTAAATTTGTCATCATATTCTATTTAGATATTTAAATTAAATAGTGTATTAAACGTGTTTTAATTAAATATTTTCAATTGAATTTCTTTTTGTATATTTAATCTCATTTATCTATTATATATAATATATAATATAATAAGTTGATCACATAGAAACCTCACTTATTAAATCTCATGCTCATCAAACAATATTTCTAACTTCAGATATGGTGAATTAAAATTATCAAAAAGTCTACTAAAATAATTAATTACGGATACTTCATATGGATTGGCTTATATTACAAGACAAATATGTGTTACTATATACCTTGCTCCTTAATCAGAGGGTCTCGGGTTCGAGTCCCCCTAGTACAGAGTCGTCTTTGTTAGGAATCGTTTTACCCTCAATGTGGAATTTTCTGACGCGAATCCAAATTTAGTCGGACTCCAATGTGGTACCGGACGTCGGGTGGGAAATAAAAAAAAAACGGAATAAAACACTTGTACGCAAAAAATAAACTATTTACAAGTGGCTACCCCGTTACTTTCATACCTATATACTAATGCGTGTTTACTGTTTGATACCATCAAAATATATGTACACTCCAATAGTATACTAATGTGTGTTTACTACTTGATACCATCAATATATATATATATATATATATACTCTAATATTATCAAGGAGTAATTGAGTAGTCATACTACTATATACTAATGTGTGTTTACTGCTTGATACCATCAAATATATATATATATATACAAACTCTGATGGTATCAAAGAGAAAGAAACAGTGTTGCAGTGAAAACACTACTTAGTTACTCCTTGATACCATTAGAGTATATATATATACTCTGATGACGTCAAAAATGAATATGCAGTGTTTCAGTGATAAGACGGGATGTGAAAGCCGTGGTTTAGTGAATAAAACACGGGGACAGTCGGGTAAATAATTTGGGCCGTGGGTCCAATCAAGATAAAATATATTAGGTTGAGTCCAATTTAAGTAAATACTTTGTCTAATGGGTCTAATTTGTGTCGTTTTCAAAATTAAAATTACAAAAAACGAACCTATTTTTTAAAGATATGTAAAAACGAGAACAAATATTAAATAACAGTCTCGCAGGGCCCTAGCCCTTCCCGAGAAATTTCTCGGTTTGGAGCCCAATTTTAAATGGGCTGAACCCAAACAACGGGATGGGTTGGATAGGTTTCAACTTTATTTTTGTAAACAGGAAAATCATTGCAGTTTTAGCCATCTTTTACCTGATAAAGACATTATAAACTATACTACAACTCCCCTGCCATTGAACAATTTGCAAACAAGAAGTTCACTCCATCAGATACATGTAATCTAAGCAGATTCTAAGGTTGTTCCAAGTGAAATTATGAGATTTACAAACAGTTTACTATTGGGCTTCATCCGACACGCGAAATAAATCTATTATCGATCGTTGGCATTCGTTTGGTTGAATTGTTAACTACATCCAATGCTCTAAACTTGTCATTCTCAGTTGATAGAGTGTGTATTCTAATGAGGGATGCAGAGTCCACATCTAGTCCCATTTTTTGTCTATTGACGACCCCTGTAACATGTGGCATACCAGCTAAGTCAAACAAAATGTTGGATATCTTACGAATTTAGACACTTCTTTTTGAGATGTTAAGATCGTTTTTCCCACAAAAAATGTCACTACTATTCGTCAATAGACAAAAATGGTACAGTATGTATGAGATTTAGTAACAATACTAGTATGAATTTGCATGGCAGCGACATGAAGTTCAATAATCTCATCTGGTGAAGGATACCCTCATTATTCATTCGAGTAAAAATTGAATCTTTAACAATGGTAAGTTTTTAGATAAGATGGATCATAATTCCCAAAGCAGCAACAACAATATATCCGGTACAATTACACAAAGTGGAGTCTCAATGCAAATCCCGAATCATCTCTAATAAATGACTGATGACATCTTTCATTAAACTATGGATCATATGGAGAACAGAGATAAGAATCTTTCTCATACCAATCCAAGGAACATGACTGGAAACACTTAGAAAATGTGAAAACAAAAAAAATTAATTACGAGGTGCCCACCATGACGAGACATACAAATCTAAGCACACGCACAAAATTGTTGAAATATTCAGTCTTGTATCCAAAAACATCACAAAATTTATCCATTTAGACGCCACTGGTATGTGATGCATGAACATGTTGCAGAATCGACAATTGTAGTAGGGACAGGGGACCAACCTAAGTAGGCAGGATTCATAATTATGAAATTATCAGCCAACCTTGCACTTGATGACAAAATGCTGCCAATTTACTTGACAAGTTTTAGCCACAAGGATGGATGCTGCTAAATTTTTACAGAGTGTCTCTGTTTCTTCATGGTGTCTAAGCTGGCCAATATGTAATATAAAACAGCCTTTATAAAGGAATTTCAGTTACTTCTACACGTTCCTATTTGCCGAAGTTTAGGTGATCAAAGTTACCCGATACTTTGGTATTTGTACTGGTGGGTGGTAACATGTATATGATAGAATAATTGTGCACAAGCTAGCCCGGACATGTAGCACCATTGTCAAAATAAATAAATACTGACAGAATTCTCAATTTAATGTGATGAGATCTTTACATCCTTTGGAAATCAGTGAGGAGAGCGACAAGACATAACTATAGATATATAATTACCGCAAAATCCTTTATTTGTTGCAGTGTACCTTAATCAGAGGTATCAAAGTAGAGTTCTTAAATAAAAATTATCTTACGAATTCAAATTTATCAAAGCTATCGTGCACAGAATTCTAAAAAATTAATTGAAAAATGGGGTCTCCAATATTTTGGGACCTAAAACCCATGCTTTAGTTGCTTCAACCCCAGTAGCTGGCCATGTATTGGACCTAAGTATGGGATGGACATGACATATAAATGATTGAAGCTTCAGTAAAATATACTACAGTCAACTTATTTGGATATATGTTTGTTGGTCACAGGTCAAAGCAACCAAATTCCACAGCCATTTTGACTTGACACAATATTTAAAAAAGTAAAAAAAAAAAAGATAATAGCTCTTGTGGTCTTAAACATCATACTTGGGTCCCCCAACCACCATAACTCTTTTAACAAAAATAGTTTTCCATCTATATATGTTTCTCTCGTGGAAGTTTAAGGCCATTTAACTTAACATATCAAATCTCTCATTATATACTTGCTGCAGTAAGAATTCAACAAATGCAATAGCACTTATGAAATATATTTATGTTGGTGCATAACGCGATCAGATTTGATTGCATTATGCACCAGTTAATATGATAGGAACGAAATTCAGGCTTAAGAAAAAGAGATTTTGAATCATCTTTCCTTAAGGAATATGGAGATAACAAACTCTCCAGAAAGTCACTCAACTTGATTTTTAACCCAAAAGTCATACTTATACAAACCAAAGTTGAGCGACTTTCTGTCAAAAAAGTTCATTGAGTGACCATCTGTGATATTATCTCTGATTGTGGGCATCTCTCAAATTTTAAGGGCCCATCCTAGCAGGTTGTTGTTCAGACATTAAATTTCGATGGATCCCGCCTTCTAAAAGCTTGTGGTGGAGGAATAGTAGTAGTACTATTTATGTAGGTCCAAAAACAGTGAAACACTAGAAATGTAAATGCATTGAGTGCTTGTAACCCCACTTAACTTCAACAAATCTTAATTGGAATGAAGGTAAGAAGAAACTGCATATAATATGAAGAGATATCCATTTGAAATCCAGGCTTTCTTGCTATGTCACATGTTGTGTGTTTCAGTATATAATTAGTCATCTGAATGCGACAATTCAAAAAGGGGACCAGAAAGCAATAAGAATAATTAATTTTTAGTACATAAAACAGAGAAGAAGCAGAGTTCAACATTCGGGAACAGAGAAAAGGAATAGATTACTCAATAATCATCATGAGTCATTGTACGGTACCAACTTGGAATCCAAGGTATCAAAGACAAGAACATGTCGTAGAAGCTGAAGAAGCTAACAAATATCCTCACGTACATAACCAGCAGATTCAAATTAATCATCTTTTGCCCATGTATGACTCTTTTTAGTAAACAGTTTTCTTGAATCATGTTTGTTCTGCTGTCTTATTGATCCAACAATATAAGAGTGAGCTGCCTTTACTGGTTCAATATGTGTGTTATATAGCTCATTTCAAGTTTTCTACTTTATTTAATTTGAACTTATTCTCTTCTTGAAATATTACGAGCAATATTGTTAGATTTTCCTGATGATGGTGATTTCGTATGCTTAATTTTATCGAAAAATTCAGGTCTAGTAAGTGTGAAGAAGTTGCAGAGTTGACATGGGAAAAGGGGCAGTTAGGAATGCATGGACTAGGGGGCATCCTTTCCATTTCACAAGCAAAACAGACACTGGGAAGAAGCCGTGACACATTAGAGTCCATCGTGCATCAAGCCACACACCACGCCAAGAATCAGACTTCAATGCATCAAAATTATGACCAAAATGAAGATCAGGATCTGAAAACTGGGGTGCTGTATAGTGGAGGAAAATGGGGTGAGAGTTCTCAACAAATGGCGCCTCCTCAAGCAACAGTTTTGGCAAAAAAGAGGATGAGACCATCAGAATCTGACCCTCAATATGGTGGAGCTGAAGATCATGAGTATGCAGAACGTAGCGCGTGTGCAAGTGCCAGCGCTACCTTCTATAGGGAGAATGATACCACCATGGTTACATGGCCTTCCTTTGACGAGTCTTCGCGTAGCATCAAGTCTAAAACCACTTGTGATGAGGATTCTGCTTGTCATGGTGGTGGCTCGGTAAGTTTATTCTTTCTTAAAACAGATTTTAACTAGTGTTATAACTACGTATACGCCCCCATATACGTAAGAATACATGGTACATCAGTTAAAGATTTTGTCTTTCATAGAGAAAATAAGACTAAACTAGCTGCTACAAACGAGTTTGGTTTCCTCTATGTTTAGAAAATATGTCATGTTGAATTGATTTTAACAGGAAAACAAGGAGGAAGAACATGAAGCAAAAAGGTCTAACTCATCAAGACGCAGCCGAGCAGCAGCTGTTCATAACCAGTCAGAGCGGGTACAATTTGCATTTTAGTTCTGCCAAAGAATATCATTTTCACCAGATAGGAATATATTGACATATATATTGTAGAGTATCAATTTTTTTTATTTTCTTTATATATATGATATGTGGTAATCCCTTTAGTAAAAGTCCTGGCTCTGCCACTACTAGCTAGCTAGTGGAGTACTAACTAATAGCATGTGTTATGCTGTTTTATTATTTGGTACAGAGACGTCGAGACAGAATTAACCAAAGGATGAAAGCTCTACAGAGATTGGTACCAAATGCAAGTAAGGTGTGTTTTATCAACGTTTTAACATAACAAAAATAATCAACTTTCCCCTAAATGATGAACATTCATTCATCATGCACAAAATCAGATACAACAGTTATGAGCCTACGATTAATGCTGAAATTTTGCAGACAGATAAAGCATCAATGCTTGATGAAGTGATAGATTACTTAAAGCAGCTACAAGCACAAGTTCAATTAATGAGCAGTACTCCAAGAAACATGGCACCACAAATGATGATGCCTCTTGGAATGCATCAACATATTCAAATGTCGTTACTAGCAAGAATGGGCGTGGGCGTTGGTCTTGGCATGGGCATGGGAATGTTTGACATGACTGCTTTAGCTCGCACTGCTGCTGCTGCCTCTGCCACAACTCATCCAAATCAAATGACTACTGCTCCCATCAATATTCCATTCACCCCACCAGGAGCCTTCACGCTGCCTGCAGCCCCGGCTAGTTCTGTTAGCCCTGCCACCACCAGTACTACCACCAATTCCACCCCTTTTACTAACCCCTATAGCGCTGTTCTACCTCAAGTAAGCAATTTATGCTTGTTTCAAATTAGAGTTTAACTTCTATACACTATTATAGAGTAAAAAATAAGACAGACAATCTGTTACAAGACGTTTAATGTAAAAAATCTTTACATGTTAATTTACTAGTACTATACTTTTGTTTTACATTTGTTTTTTGTTACGACGACGAACAGTCGATGGACATGGAGTTCTTCAACAACATGGCAGCTTTGTATCGGCAGCAATTAGCTAATCAATCTACACATATAACTGGCAGCAAGTTGAACCAGAGAGATCAGACAGAATAGAAACTGAAAGTTTTTTTAAAAGAATTCTATAATTTGTACTTATATTGTTTCTATATATATCCAAGAATTGCAAGGTTTTAGATATAAGATGAAAATATGTATATTGCTCCTCCAATATATATATATGAATTAATATGTAGTTGTATAAACTTTGGTAGTGTATACCTAATTCAATATATGATCGGGTGAACTGAAATTAATCTTTAAAAAAAAAAAAAAAAACTACATGAGAAGTCTAATACACACCATTTAAATGAATTTTTAATTCGTAGGCGAATTAAAAATTAACTTAAATGACAGTAGAAAGTTTATTGAAGCAATTGAACTCCTTCGATTTTAAATTTGGGTTAGACCGATTCGTCCTACTATTTGAACGTGGAATTATTACCTTTTGGGGATATAAATGAGTTTTTTTTCCATGCACCTGACTCATGAGAAATAAATACTAGTACATGTATTTTATAAAGAGGAAATTATTACTCCCTCCGTCTCAATTTATGTGGTACTTTTCGGATTTTGAGATTTAAATAAGTTGAGTTTTTCATATATCTTTTAAGTATTTTGAATTGCCAATTATTGTGACTTATAGTACTTTTTTAAGTAGTTTATAAATATATAAATTTCATTTCAAAATATTTGAAGATTTCATGCGTAATTTCTCGATCAAACTTAAATTATTTGACTTTCGAAAAATGAAAAGTGTTATATGATGCTCTTATGAAATGATAGTTGAAATTCATTGAGACAATTAGATTTGATATACTCAAACAAATAGGTAAATGAGAATTCTAATACTACTAAGTAAATTATAAATAAAAAGAAATAAATGTTTCAGAAATTAATACTATGCCGACACAAAGTTTATAGTTGAAGTTAATTTGTTGAGTGATAAAAGAAGCTATTCTTAAATGAGTTTGGTGAAGGTCACTCTCAACCAAAACATCAACACATTCCTCCCTTCCTTATGCATTATTAGTGGGTGGTTTAAGAATATTAATTGAGATAAAATATGAGATTATTTAATTTATTTATTTTGGTTTTTCATCGCATTAGGTTTATTTCGAAATCGTGTAGGGCAGGACTCTGAATGGAAGCTCTTCCTATCAAGTAATTATTTGTGTTTGGTTATGGATGTATATATATATTTGTTAGTTTTGAGATTATTTATATCAAAATGGCGCGATTAATGGTCCTAATTAATGTAATATTTTTATCTATCTCATTCTGTTTTTGAAATGACCTCTGAATTACGTGTACGAAATGCGTCTTCACAATTTTGAATAACCAGAAGAGTTTCTCCACGAGTCCTCGACCTTTTTTTCTTTTTCAAATCACAAGAAGCATACATCAAATTTAATTAATGAAAATGTTACTTTTGATTGACTAGTTTATTGACAATGTCCCGTTTAACTCGAGTTGTCATCTATACATAAAAGATATTTTAAAAGAGTTATACTTTTCCTGTTCCAATATAATGATGTATGTGTTTCACTATCTATTTTTGGGATATATGTTCTATCATACTAATTTTTTAACCAATCATTACTTCAATATTTTATGATATGGAGTATGTTTCTACTTAAGTAGGGCGGAGCTAAAAGCTTAGTTTTGGGTTCGATTGAACCAAGTAACTTAGTAATATTTGCTCACATAATGTGTTTATATTAAGAAGTCTATCAAAAATATGTATAAATATTAAGTTTCGAATCCTGTTATCAACACTTGAATTCGTCGTTATAAAATTCAAAATTAATAAGATTAAAGTTATGGCTTCGCCTCTGTAAATGTAATACTTCCTTCGTTCATATAATTATTTATTTTCCATATCATTTTTCAATGCCTAATAGTACTAAACATCAAGTAATATGAGTATTATAATATAAAATACTCATATCAATTATTTCTTTAAGAGACTTGCAAAATTCAAAATGAGCAAGTACAAATGAATAAAGAGAGTACATAATTTGCATTAACATCTTCAACTTGATATACGTAGGACGAAATGAGCATATTATTTAATTTTGAGAACGAGATTTGCGACTTTTAAATTATGTCAGGGTAATTAAGATAGTTCGAAATCAAATCATATAAAGTTTTTTTTTCTTCAATTTTCCACTATAGTATTGAATCGTAAAGTACTAGTATAGAAGATTTATGGAGTTTTTCATAGCATAATAAGATTTACAATAAACACGACTCGTGTCATATATGTTGAAACGAAATGATAAATTTGCTTTGTTCACAGCTTAGATATCCTCAATGAGATGCCATATTTTCTGTAAACCCTAACCTTAACCTATATATATTATCGGCGGAATATTTTTTTTTCAACACTAATAGTAATATGTAAAAAGACCAAGAAAATAAATAATAAAAAAGAGAACCGGTGGTATTGATCCTAATTTTAATTACAAAGATTTTTTGTGGGTTCTACGTACAGGAAGCAACCTTGTCATGATGACTTGATACGACTATCTAGAAATGACAAATGGTGATAAATTAAATTCAAGAAATGAAGGATTGGATTATGACTCCGACTCGGGCTACCGGGTCTCTCGTGGGCCTTGCCATAGGTAGGATGTTGACATTACTCATCAATTCCCCTCCCAACACCGGCCTCATGCAGAATGTTGCTCTTGGGAATCGAACCCACGAATCCCCCTCCCAACACCTGCCTCATGCAGAAATTGAATCCACGACCTTAACTCTAATACCACTTGTTAGGATCAAATGCTTATAATCATGTCAAAAGTTATAGCTGATAGCAAATACACAACTTTATTTCTTAACTAAGTCCACCAAGCAAGGGTCATGTTCGATAATGACTCTGACCCAGACCACCCAATCCCTCGTGGGCCTTGCCATAGGCAAGATATGTTGACATTACTTAACAGTGAATTAATCAAAATGCACAAAAACTTACATGAACACCACGATCATAAAAAATAAAACAATGAATGATCATGAAGTTGAAGTTGAGGCCATTGTTAAATTAGGACCATTTGCATCTTTGTCAACAGGCTGGACCTAATTATATTATTAATTAATACAAATGATTGAATTGTATTTTGAAAGGAAAATTCTATCCTTATTGAGAGCGACTCCATCTCTATAATGTTTTAATTAACATTCCATACCAGGAATAATTGCACGACTCATCTCTTTCAAATTTTTAGATTTTTTCTAAAAGGCTTCATGTCATGTGTTTTTCTCTATGGGTTATTATACAATAAAGTCATTTTTTTTTTTGTAATAAGATGGTTATTTAATTTTATCTATATCTCTTCAAAAGTCATTTTATTAATATTTTACCAACTAAATATGACATATCACATCTTCTGTATAGTTTATGAGCTATTGCAAAGTGAGCAGGTTACCATAAAATACTTGCTAGAAAGTGCTCATCCAAAGGAGAAAGATTGTGGTAGAAATTGCAAATTTTCCAAAAAATAAAATATGTCATAATTTTTTAAATTTAAATAGATCGTTTTTTTTCTTAGCCCACATGATAGTAAACCACGATGTGACCTGACTCAATCCTAACCTATAAGGCCATAACCCTATTCACTTAGACTCGACCCCACCTCACTGACCCTCCGATTTCTATTTATGGTTAATTAGTAGTAAAAGTTACCATTGTGTAATTTAAAGGTTATGAGTCTAAATCTTAAAATTAAAACAGTCTTTTACTAAATTTAAGGTGAAAATGTGTATGTGATGTATAAAGAAAACTATTTTTCAATTTTTTTCATACTTAGTTACTCAAAGTCAGTATTTTCTTAAGAAAAATCAATTCATTAAAAATCAGAAAAATAATTTTCCAAATGCGAGTAAGGAGGAGAAGTTAGTGTAAGTGACATTTCAAGTTTATGCCTCTTTCCCACCTCTATCGTGCCCCCACCTCCTCCACCCCGACCCCCTCTTAGCTCCACCCTCACCATCTTGGCATTTTTCTAAATATTAATAAAAATGTTTTTGTAATACTGTTTTCTTAATTTACTTACTAAAGATAAAAAAAATAATTAAAAAACCATTTTTCATTAAAAAACAAACATTTTGTGAACTTAGTGACTCAAATTATCTCTATATATATTGGAGGATCAATGGGGCTGGGCCAGGTCCAAGTGAATAGGTGGTAATTTGAATTATGAATTAGTGTTGGGTCATGTTATGCTTTATTGCCATGTGAACTGAGAAAAAAAAAAGTTCATATAAACTAAATAAAATGTTATGTCATATTGTGTAGTCAAAATATGACTTTTGAAACAATATGTGCAAAGTTTGATGACCTTATTAAAACGGTGGAAAATTGTATGAAATAACAAACTATTAATTCAAATTAAATGTTATAGCCATAGTTTCTTTTATTTGTAATTCGCAGTAAATATTCCATGTTTTTTGCCATCCCATTTGTATACCGAAATATACAAATAGATCGAAATATACAAATGCAGGACCCATTTGTATACCGAAATATACAAATGCAAAACCCATTTGTATACCGAAATATACAAATAGACCCAAATACAGATTTTTTATGTATATGTATACCGAAATATACAGATTAATAGACATATCAAACATAAAGTTTGCTATGAAGCGCAATTATACAAACTATAGCTATAACATACAAATATAATTTTTATGTTTGCTATATGTGAGAGTTGCTCTTAAAATAATAACAACACGATTTTATTGGATACTAATTATTTATAGTTAGGTGATCTTGTGAATTACTATCACCTAAATTATTTAGATCTAACACAAATTGAATTTAAAGTTATATACATTTGTGTGTAATCGTAATATGTAGTTTACATTATTTTTAATAGTACAAATTCATAATTCAAACTATTTCAATTACGTAACATATACAAAGGAGTAAAATATTTTAACACCATACATTAAGACCATTTTGATCATAGAATTTTCTTTTAACATTTTAATCCCAACATCACTCTTAAAAAAAAAATCTTATAGTTTAATTGATTGATTATCTAAATTTAGGGAGTTGTAATCATCTCTCCAATTTCTCCTTCCTCGTGCTAACTAAAAATTAAAAAAGTAATGGTGTATTCCAAGTTTGAGACAATTGCTCCTCTGTTGCAGACGCGGGAATCCTCTCGTCATAACTGGTAAGGCTTTTCGTCTTCTTCCTCCCCGAAAACCTTTATTTCTTTTGAAATCACATAAGTTTGGGAATGGTAGAAAGAGCGCGTAGTGAAACTGAGGAAGCCCGGGAAGAGTTAGATCTTGAATTTGATAATTTTTGTGATTTTTTTTTTTGTTGATCAAGTAAGTTTGATAGTAAAAGTAAGGCAGTTGTTGCTGAAATTTGGGAATTTGATCTAAAAAATGTGAGTTGTGATCTCCTGTATACTTGCTTCTAGTTTTTCTATACAACAAAAACTCTAATGGGAGAGGAAACCAAATCTCGATTAGACCACATGTGGTGCGGTACATGAGACTTTTCATCCTTCACCAGAGGTCTCGGGTTCAATTTCAAACCCTGCGAATGGAAAATCCTTGGTAGGGAGCTTCCCCAAATGGGCCCTGCGGGCGGGAATCCAGATTAGTGTGGTACCGGACATGGGATGGAAAAGCCAAAAATAAGTTCTAGCTAATTCTATCTCTTTTGTTTTGGCCGAACTGATATTTTGCACCCAAATCAATTAGAATACTTAAGTTGAGCAATTTCTTCTTATTAGTCTCTGGTGGAAAACATGTTTCTCCGTCATCTTATTTTAGTTCTCGTTTGTTTTGGTTATGTAAAGTGCCTCGTATTTGTTATGTAGTTATGCTCATCTGTATACAACTCAGTTCCTATTCCCTTGTTTGTAGATAATACATTAGAGACATCAAACAATCATGTAGTGAAAAATCTAGTTCATGTTCCTTGATTGTTCAACTCTAGGAGGATGTTTAAAGAGTAAGAAAACATTACTGATACTATCTACCGCGATATAAGTATTCATTGATATCTATAAAATTCTGTTGTTAGATGAGTGTTATCTTTAAACCGCAACAACAGAGGACAAACATTGATGTTTTAATTATGATCAATAGTCTTAAGACAGAATACACAAGTATGATTAATGTGCAGAAGTGTAAAATGTTGTCATATTACAAAAATAACTTACAACTACACTACTACACTCATACAATGACATTTACGGAGTATATAGAATCAGTTAGGAAGTATATATATATTCAGAAAGAGTAGTGCTTGAAATCCTGCACCTACTGCTTCAGTTACGTAACTCAATTTATCTATTAATATATATACAGATTCTTTCTGTCAAAGCACATAGTTATCATCTGGAAATAATTGGCGGTGAGGATGTTGGATCCTGAAGGGAGATTACAGTTTCAAAAGCACCCACCAAAGCCTGGACCTTGCTTCTCCTGGTCTCCTCAAGCTTGGTTGCAGTCTCTTCGATCACATTGTTGAACAAGATTGGAGCCTCTTTTTTGTCTCGTCTAGATTGGTGTCGAAGATTAACTCTCATAGTTTCATCTTTAGCACCATTTGACTTTCCATAAGCAATAAATCTCCTAGAGCTTCTTCCTCTAACAAGAGCACTTCCATTTCCGTTGTTCTCTAGTATTTTGGGCGGCCTGAATTTAAGTGTCCTTGGACTGAGTTTCTCAGACTGATAGTCAATTATTTTTCCTCTCCTGAACTTGAGATTTTTAGGACTGCAAATTGCAGCCCTTCCAGCTTTTATATCTTGGTTTGGACTTGTGGTTCCACTTTTCTTGGAACTGCTGAATATTGCATCACCATTAACAGACTCGCATGCGGAAGTTGATGATAGGGAGCATTTCCTGTTGCCAAGGTTTCTGGAGCTACTGCCATCAGAATGTAGAGAAGATGATGGGGAGAGATGGGACGACGGTTTCTTTCCTCTTATTGGGCCATGCCTATCTAAAGGCGAGACTCTGGCCTTCCGATTTTCCAGAGAGATCTGTATGGTCTGGATTTTTGTCTTTGATTCTCTGATGTACAATGTCCCCTTTGGAACACTCCTGTTACTTCCTAGCTCCATCTTGCCTCGTTTAAGACTAGCCGATTTTCTAAGTTGAGATGCCTTGTTTGGAAAGCTTTCATGACTTGGTTGCACTTTCTTCGTTCGTGCAAGGCTAGTCAAATTATTCATATGAGATACCTTGTTTGGATCATCTTTACGAATCACTTTGCCTGTTTTACCAGGAAGACTAATCTGCTTATTGCGTTGAGATACCATTCCGGGGGAATTGTTATTTAACTTTTTGCCTGATACCCTCTTCACAGAAATTCTTGTAGAGTGGGAAATAGTTATGGCATCCTTCTTCTTGCTCAACCCGGAGGATCCTTTTTCGACAGCTATTTTGGTGGATGCTGGGATTTTCTTTCCCTGGGTTCGAAAGGTTGTCGGGCTCTTGAAATTTGGTAGCTTGGTTGAGCTTAATGGTTTCTTCCCTATCTGCAACTTCACAGTTCTAGCCATTTCTGGGATTTCTCCTGATGCTGCTACAGGTCTTGTGCGCTGGAGAGTCCTCACCTTCTTTTTAAGATCACTTGCAACTGTGTATTTGCGAACTTCTTGGCGAGAACCTGTTGGAACACTCGGAGAACATGACAAGACCTTGGATATACCCATTTCAATACCTGAGCTTCCAGTTGAGTTCCTTCTCAAATAGCCGACTCCGGACTCAATTTTGTTAAGGTTCACTGGCATGCCAACATTCTTTTTCTTGCTCAGCTCATAAGATGCAGTGTCTTTATCCATCCTGCTTCCTGTGTTTGTTTTGGTGGTTGCATCATCCAATATAGACTCCTTAAGTGTTAGCGAAACCCCTGTCATAAGACTGTCACTGTATCTTCTTCTGCTTAGTTTGTTGCTTCTTGACACAGAATAATCATTTTCTCCAAGAGGCTTCAGCTTCAAATCACTTCGATGCCTTGCAGAAACGGCTAATTTTTTGGTGCATGCTTGCATTTCCTTTCCATGGGAAGTTTTCAGCCTTCTGATATTTGCAGGTAGTTTAGTTGAGTGTAGTGGTTTCTTCCGTATCTGCCACTTCACAGTTGTAGCCAATTTTGAATTTTCTCCTGATGAAGATACAGATGTTTTGGACATGTGAGTCCTCGCCTTTGTTTTACAGTTGAGTTCCGCACCATCTTTGCTAGCGTCAGAAGAACCTATTGGAACACTCACATGACGTGGCAAGACCTTGGAGTCACCCATTTCAATACCTAAATTGCCAGTTGAGTTCCTTCTCAAATAACTGAGTTCATGCTCAATTTTCTCTAAGTTTGCAGGTTTTCCGACAGCCTTCTTGTTTCCCAACTTAGAAGACCCAGTGTTCTTGTCCATCCTGCTTCCTTTGTTTGGTGTGCCGGTTGCACCATCCAACGGAGAATCCTGAGCAATTGAT
The DNA here is from genome assembly GCA_029582245.1 of Solanum etuberosum. Taxonomy (NCBI): domain Eukaryota; kingdom Viridiplantae; phylum Streptophyta; class Magnoliopsida; order Solanales; family Solanaceae; genus Solanum; species Solanum etuberosum. Next base: position 64,731 of record JAJONR010002650.1, read on the forward strand.
GATCCCCCTGGTATGATAGTGTCGCTGTATCCTCTTATCCTCAGCTTATAGATTCCGGACATAGAATTAGCATTTTCCTGCAACGACTTCATCTTCAAACCGTTCCGTTGTTTTACAGAAACAGCTAATCTTTTGGTGTATGCTGGGATCTCCTGTCTCTGGGATTTACCAGTTGTACGCCTCTTGAAATTCACAGGTAGCTTACTCGAGCGTAGTGGTTTCTTCCTTATCTGCACCTGTACAGTTGTAGCCAGTTCTGGTATTTTTTCTGATGCTGCTACTGTTCTACTCAACAGGGAAGTCCTTGCTATTGTTGTTTGATCATCACGTTCAGCACCTTTGCAAGCGTCATGGCAAGAACCTTTTGGATCGCTCAGGTAACGTGACAAGACCTTGGATTTAGCAATTTGAAAGCCAAAGCTGCCAGTTGAGTTCCTTCTCAAAAAGCGAGCATCACGCTCAATTCTCTCCAGATGTGCAGGTATGCCAACAACCATCTCAGCCATTTTGAGTTAGAGCAATGAAACTAGTATCACTGCAGATATATCATGAGATACAGAGAGATTTAGTAAAGAATCTCACATTGCTTGTTTCCTTTTATGTTTTCACAACTGTTAAATTCGAGCACTTACCGAGAAAAACTTATCAGAAGCAAAGACCCTTTGAAACCTCGACCTCACAAATGCAGCATCCTAGTGTGGAAAAAAAAAAACAAGGACCTGTGAGAAAATTGATACTGATAAAAAAAGCAAGTGGTGGCATTCATGGTTTTCCGTCCTCTTATTGTATGATTAAACATAAACCATTTTGTTCCCCATAGTTTAATATGGTTGGACTCTTCAAAAATGTTGACATGTGCCTGTCGAATCTTCCAAAGGTAGGACAGTTTTGAAGGATCCGACATGGGTTCAACAACATTTTTGAGAGAGTCTGAGAAACATAGGTTAATATATAAACCCCTACCGTTATCAAGATGATTCGAAGGATATATGCTATTGTGCATTTACAGGACAACAATTTTAAGTGAAGAACAATGTAAAAAGGATGAAAAGAAAGTACCTATTCTGCAGTTTGCACTTCTGCCTCCATCTGAATATTCCTCAAAATGCACTGTTATTCTTATTACCTAAAAAATTAATGCATCCAAATTAGAGAACTTTTATCAAGACATAACTAACAAATTGTATATGATTATAAAGACGTATATACCTGGCACATATATATTTGACAACAATTTTTAGTAACATAAATAAGTTGTGACATAGAAACGTATGATGCACCAATTTATGAGAAAAAAATGTCATTTTGTTTCAATAAATAAAACACACCATAATATCCTTTGATCAAAATTAATAAATATGTTTACTTCCTAAATCACACATCCCAATTATCATCTCCATTATTCTGCAACAAATTCAGCATAGAGGAAAGTGAATTTTTTTATTTAAAGTGAATTTAAATTTAAAATGTACATTGCGTTCGTCCTGAGCCTGTAAAATTAGATTTTATTATTAATTCAAAAATTACATCAAGAAGCAAAACCAAAACCTAAATTCAGACAAAAGGGATTGAAGATTTCATTAACATGGATTATTTTCATCTTCAATTTGAGATCGATCTTTGAGGAATTAACACAATCAAGAACCATTTAACACCAACAAAAAATAAAATTCTGGTGGAAAATTATACCTATTTCTTGATAAATTGGGAATGAAAAACCAAAGGGGGACTCTTAAGTTGGTAATTTTTTGAGGGAGCAGAATTTCTAAAATTGCAAAGAAAGAAAACAAAATGATAGAACAAAAAAGAGAAAAAAAACAATAAGATAGAAAGAGGGGAATTTTAAAATTCATAGACAAATATTTTTTTTGTAAGAATAAGCGTGATTAATGCATGAGATATAGTCATATAGATAAGCTTTGATACTAACAAAAATAAAGAAAAAAATCACAATTATCGGGATTATAGGCTGCGATTGGTCCTAAGAGTCGACTCCAAACGTATTTTTCGCACATAAAATAATTCATCACTAAACAGATCCTTCTATTAGCACCTCTATGCAAAACCGTTAAAATATTGATGCAACCATATTGGATGCATTATTTTAATTTTGAAGAATTTGAGCAGCATAATTCTGAGTGTGTATTCAATAAACTGTTGCTTGAGAGATGACATTAGTCATTAATTGCAGATAAATGTATATTTCGAAGTGTTTGAATCAGCTATTTTGTTAAAAATAATTCTTCATCATCTTGCAAATTTTTACTGGCAGTAAGGTTGAGTTTAGGTGGAAATTTTTTTGGCTTATTTTGCAAATGTATCTTAGTTCCACCATTTGGTATGTAGTTTTGCAAATGCTGGCTATATTTTAAATAGCAGTCCTTAAAAGTAGATATATTTGAAAATCAAGTAATTAATTTGCTCGGGGTTGCTCGTGATAAGCACACTCCATCCTCCAATTTTAAGGTTGTAAATTCGAGTCACGAAGAGAGTAAAATGAAATGCACCTAGGAAGATTTAAAAAAAAAAAATCAGCTGCTTGATCGACAAGAAAGGGTTGCTCAACAGATAGACACCCTCTACCTCCAATTTTGAGATTGTGAATTCGAGTCAAGAAAGAAAGCAAAATGAAACGCTCCTAAGGAGGAGTTTTTTTGGGAAAAAATCAGTTACTCGGTCTAAATGCATGAATAACTAATCAAAAGAGCAAAAAATAAAGACTATAATAACATCTCCATCACATAAAAAAAAAAAGAGAAGTTAATAATAAATAAAAGAAAATCAACTTTAACATCCTACGTTACAAAAAAGAAAGAAAAGATTTACAAAATTTGTGCAGACTACTTTTATTATGGGTCCATGAAGAAAAATTTGTAAAACTTTAATAATTGTACCATCTACAGTATAAAAGAAACTAAATTCCAAGGCTCGAGACTTTAATAATTGCATATTTGCATGAGAAAACTTAAAACTTTTTTTGACGTTTCATCTTTTTTGAAACCTTGCTTTTTAAGTTTCAACAACGAGGTGGTCCTTATGATATAAAGTTGGTGTTGAAAATATATTTTAAAAAGGTACTCTATAAATGCCTTTTCCACATCATTTCGACCAATAGTGTTTGTCTCCAAAGTTTTCAAGCAAGTGACTCATAATTTACAAGTAGTAGTACTACTTATTTCAGCGTAAAACATGAGTCATGCTTGTCCTATTATACTTGTATTGCACCTCAAAAAGAAATATCACTAGCTATAAATTAATTAAAGATTATCGAATATACTTCTTTTATTCTTAATTAGAAATCTCGATTTGAGTTCTGATAAAGAAAGAAAAATGTCAAATAAGAAGCTACACACAACATAAATTTAAATTAATTAGGCCCCAAAACGAATAACAAACCAGATTCATGAGTACTCCCATGAACGTGCATGGTGAATGGGTAACACTATCTCATGATTATAGATGTTCCCTTGGCTTCAAGAAAGGGGAAATCAAAATGCTGACCCAAAAAGACTGGCATTTACCATCATTCTTCTCTTCTTTGATCCTATATATAGTAACAATGATAGCCTAATTATGTTTAGCATCTAACTCTCATGTTTATATGCTTTGAGTAATAGTTTATTATTTCTAAAATTAACCACTCCCTAACATGCAAAGTTAATTTTAAAATCTTTCCATCATGTGTGTGTATGTGTGGGTGGGGGGTGGGGTCAAAATATTAGTGAGCAAGTCAAATACAGCTGATAATTGAGTGCCTTAAAATATAGTCTGGCCTACACGTAGGTAATTATACTTGAGAAGTTTATTAGTGTAACCAAGTTAAGCATAAATTAATCGATTTGTCCTTTTAAATGTATACTTCAATCTAATTGTCCAAGATTTCAAGTCAAGCATCTCTCTCACACACACACACTTTCTCTCTCTCGTTGATCTTATTATAGAGGATTTTATAAATTAAATATATTTATAGTGATAATTGAGAGGTTTAAATATGAAAGTAATAAGTTGATATGATGACAATAAAAACAATCTAATAGTAAATGTTAAATTCTCTCAATTAAATCATGCACGTATTCAATATTTTGAATTTTCTTGGTAAAACTTCTGACTAAACCAGTGATTAAACCAACAACAAACTTCTCACAAAACAGTTCAAGTTCTAATATCTGTATAATTCTAACCAACAAAACGACTATAGTAGCAGCTGGCACAGTAGAGCTATATATCCCATGGCTCGAGGGGTTCTAGGAAATAATTAGTACTACATATTATTATGATGTACTATATTTTTTAATCAAACTCACGTCATTGAAAACGTCTCAAATACACCATTGATAATTTATAATAGTATTATATGTGGATGTGTTAGTTAACTACTACTCAAACTTAATAGTGTAATTTAGAAAGACTCTAAGGAATGTTTAAACTGTACCACCAAATCAAATCACCTACTAAACAAAAGAAGTGGGTCGCACCCCATGCACGTCATATTAATAACAGTAATATAGTAGACAGAGGCGGACCCACATGCATACGTTGGGGTGCACGTGCACCCGTTAACTTTAAAAAAAATCATGTATATTTATTTTGAAAAACTGGAAGAAACTAAATATAATTAACAGTGGCCTCATGAAAAGCATAAAAGGCGGTTGATACCGCTGGTACAAGCGAGCATGATCACCCAGGAGATCATGGTTCGATTCCACTATCCAGAGTTTTCAAATCTTGGGTTCGCGTCTGATTATTAGTAGAAATCATAAAAGACAGCTAAGAGCTATACAAGTGGCCAATTATTTGGTAGCTTTGTGCATCTTTGGTTGAAAGTTATCCAAAGAGAGCCTTCTGCTTAAAGCTAAGTTCCCCTGACATACATTATGTCGAAACAATTCTTTCTTTTAATTAAAGTAGAAGACTTGTAGAACTAATCGCTCAAAATTAAAGAAGACTTAAAAGAAGTAAATATTTATCCACACCGCATCGTACAGTGTGTTTATAACTTAGATCAAAGCAATGAATGCAAGACATGTATCTCTCATATACATAGTCATCACTCAAACCATAGTTGTTAAGTGCTATCTATTCTAAGTTTCAAGATGTGATTTAGGTTAATTTGTTCGGTTTGGTGTAAACACTGGATAGGGTAGGTATTTACCACGTAAAAAAATCAAACGAAAAGGGTTAACTATTCTGAGCTACAAGAGTTCTCTTTCCAAAATGGGAATTTCATGGAGACATACGCCAACCAAATTAATAAGTATTATCAGTACTATAATTTAGTCACGTGTCCCCTTCCAAGCAAACTCTCTATGATAAGATATGAGTAGTATATATAATAGCTAATCAGACTCATTTTTTCTCATTCCCAGCATACTCCCCCCATCCCCCCTAATCATTTTAAACTTCCAACAACATAAAACACAACATTGCTTCCAGGAGATTTTCCTCATATTAACCATGGTTTCTGAGAGAAATTTGTCCAAGAATGTGTGCATAATCGGTGCCGGACCGTCAGGGTTGGTGGCAGCTAGGGAGCTGAGGAAGGAAGGGCACAATGTGGTGGTTTTTGAACAAAACCATGAGGTGGGAGGGCAATGGCTATATCAACCTAAAATTGAACATGAAGATCCTTTAGGAAGGAGTAATGTCCTAAATGCACATAGCAGTATTTATGCATCATTAAGGCTCACATCACCAAGAGAGATCATGGGGTTTACTGATTTTCCTTTTGTGGTGAAGAAAGGGAGGGATCCAAGGAGATTTCCTGGCCATAAGGAGCTTCTCTTGTATTTACTAGATTTTTGTGAATACTTTGGGCTAAGGGAGATGATAAGATTAAATACTACGGTTGAGTATGTGGGGATGCTGAATTATCCTGAATTCGGTAAGGACTTGAGATGGATTGTGAAGAGCAAAGAGAAGGAAGCTGAGGAAGGGGTGGAGGAAGTCTTTGATGCTGTGGTTGTTGCAACTGGTCATTACTCTCAACCAAGGCTGCCCAACATTAAAGGTATGTCAAAATCTTCATATCTTTTCTCGTTCGAGTTTAAGTTTTGTACATTGATAGAATGATAGTGAATATCATCCCGATTAAGTTGATCTAAAACAACAGGTAACTGATCATCATAACAAGCTTAATATGGCAAGCTGGAAAATAAAATACTAATCTACTAAGTCAATTAAACTGCATTGATAGTGTGGCAAAAACATCACAGAGTACAACAAACATTATCAATCAAACCAATTCCTTCATAGTCAGATCATGTCAGTTGAATAAGAAACTCATAAGACCTTTTTATCAAAGTTAATTACAGCATGTATTATATACTTGCATAAACACATAATGCAGAGTTTGTAATTTACTTCTGTTCTTTCTATCCAATAGTATAAGAGTGACACTAAAAGCTTTTTTATCTTCGTTTGATAAGGAATGGATGCATGGAGAAGAAAACAGATGCATAGCCACATTTACAGGGTTCCAGAACCCTTTCAGAATGAGGTAATGCAAAAATCTCTAAAACCACAGACAACAACAACATACCCAGTGTAATCCCATAAGTGGGGTTTGGGGAGGGTAGACCTTAAGATCTTTTTTACTCAACAATCATAGAGATGTATGATAATCAACAGGATGTCTTTTTTTACTTTTTCTATTTCAAATAATAATTGTGTTGCAAGATCTAGAAACATAATTGATTTATAAGCTATAACATCTCATGATGTCATAATTCGAACTCCAGTGCATGTCATATATTCCAATAAAAAATAAAACAAAATTCCAGAATTGCCAACAGTGGACCACATGACCATATCATCTAAGTTTTCTCTTAAAGAAGTGTTAACTTTGTTTCGAAACAAACTTCAACTTTTATCCGTACAACTTGCTAAACATTTTTAACTTAGCAGGTCGTTGTGGTGGTTGGAAACTCACTAAGTGGTCAAGATATAGGAATGGAGCTTGTAGATGTGGCAAAGGAGATCCATCTCAGTGCCAAATCTCTTGATGTTTCTGAAGGATTGTCGAAAGTTATATCCAAGCACCAAAATTTACATCTTCATCCTCAGGTTTGTTAAATTAAAAATTTTACGATGCAGTTAACTGAAACATGAAAACCCCAAGACATTTTTCATATTCGATAATATAACTAATCTAGAATGAAAATGCAGATAGATTCATTACATGAAGATGGGAGGGTATTGTTCGTAGATGGTACTTCAATCGTTGCAGACACTATCATATACTGTACAGGGTAAAATGCTCTATTCCCATGCACTTGCCTTTGCTAGTAAAAAGGAAAACTTAAAAGCAGAGACTGAAGATAAAACCCATGTGATGTTCTAATAAGCTTGGGGACTTCATCCATCTACTAGACATTCTAATACTCTTTTTGTCTTATGTAGCTTAAACATATCTCTCTCTCTATATATATATATTAAAAGAATTTTCGAAGTGTAGTAAAAAGTTCAAAAATAATTTGACTTTTATACTTTGAATTCACCAGAAGTAGTGAGACAGAACTATGAAGTTCTTAGACATGGTTTTGTCTTAAAGTGAAAACAATCTTGTTACAGCAACAAATAATGACAAATCCAATTTTATTTTATTTTTTGCATTGTACAGGTACTCCTACTCCTTTCCATTTCTTGACACCAAAGGAATGGTAGTAGTTGATGATGACAGAGTGGGCCCACTTTATGAGCACACCTTCCCCCCTTCTCTTGCTCCATCTCTCTCCTTCGTTGGCATACCCAGAAAGGTAACCACTTTCTGACTTTTTTCTTTTTAGTTTCCCCGGTGTTTGGCCCCACTATGGGACCTGACTAATCGGGTTTCGTGCCAGGAAGTTCCACTTTGGAGTAAAACGCCCTCTGCCAAAGGCAATTCCATTCTCCGGCCTGAACTTTAGACCTCTAATTAAATATGAAGGGATATTTCCCAGTTACCACCCCACCACAACCACTTCCCAACTGTTAACCCCTACACATTTGTACAACAATTAATCAACCAATAATTCATTGTGCGTTAATTTCAAATTTAAGAAATAGCTTTAGTCCTAATTACATTCTTGGAAAAACAGCTTCTATCATTATTTTGGATTACTGTCCATAAATAGATCAGTATCCATTTTTAAGAGATGGAGTGTCAGTTAATAGATCTTCTCTTTTTTATAATGTAGCTCATAGGGTTTCCTTTCTTCGAGTCACAAGCAAAATGGATTGCCCAGCTGCTGTCTGGGAAAAGAACACTCCCCTCATGGGATGAGATGATGCAATCCATCAAGGAATTTTATCGTTCAAGAGAAGTTGATGGCATTCCAAAGCATAATACCCATGATCTAGCTAATTTTGAGGTAAAGTTATCGAAGTTGCTCAAAAACCAATAGTCACAAGTTGACTTGAGCATTTAAGCCACGGCACTAGGAAAACTTACTAAATGTTGTGTTTTGACTGATTTTCTTTGGCAGTACTGTGACAAGTATGCAGACTACATAGGATTCCCACATTTAGAAGAATGGAGGAAAGAACTCTGCATATCAGTACTAAGAAATGCAGATATAAACTTGGACACATATCGAGATTCATATGATGACAGTGAAATGCTACAAGAAGCTTATCAAAGTCCACACTTCACTCACCTTGGTCCCGAGACTTTCTGAATCTGAAAGCATAAACACAGATGGAGTGCGACCAATTTTAATTCATTTATTTCTGAAGTAGATTTGTCCAGCTATTTACTAGCTTCTACCAGAGTGGAATTTTTTTTCTTTCTATATATTACTTTCGACTTCATCCTTACCTATGAAAATACAAAAAGTCAAAAAGGTATCTGGTTGAATGCTCGACATTGTAATGATGATATTCATGAAAGAAATTTTGTTTTCTTTTATTTAAATATTATAGCTGAAGGCTATTCTCTAAAAATCATTGTATGATATGTGAAGTGAAATCCATTTATAAGACCTCACATTTATGCTCTGATTAGCATCATTTGTAATTTCATTTCTCAATACGTTGTCACCTAATTAAATGAAAATGAGGCACAGTACAACGGTTTCATGAAACTAAAGGATGTTCCTGCACTTAAATAGCTCCTCAAGTGAAAGACTTGCACCGTGAATGCTAATTATTTCAGGGATAATAGGCACAGACAGATTAATGGGTTAACAAAACCAGGCTGCCAAAGCTAGCCCAAGAAGAGGTCAAGAAGCAATGTATTTGTGATGGCAATAACATATTCTGCCTCAACAGTCATACAAGAATTGGAACTGAAGATTTTATGAGAAGAAGCAATAAATATGTGAAAATAAAAATTAGGGTAGAACGCAATGTACCTTTGGTGTAGCGCATTTTCCAGCAGAGATTTAGATACTCTACGTCAACATCATTGTTGTCTAGAAGGTGAACTTCTGATAGCATTGTTCTGAGAGTGCACAATCCACATATGAGGCATGCCAAAATGTGTCTCACCTGACAAAACAGCTAATATGCTCAAGAGACTGTACTACAAACTTGAAAATTAGTCGTCTAACTGAGATATGCCATAACTACCTAAGATCATGAATAAGACAAACAGTCAGCACATCAGATTTGCACAGCTAAAAAAACAAAAGTGGGCTCTGACACTTGAGAGCCTTCAAAGCACACATTCTGCAGTTCCTGAAATCTTTAGGGCCTTTGGCAGAGTCATACAGCTAAAATGAAAAAAGCTCCGTTGAACCTAGAATATTTCTCAAATATCAAGGACTTAAACTTTCACAAGATAGGTTTCTAGTAACAAACCAACTCCAGAAACTGTAAAGATATTGGCAGCATGACTACCCAAACACAGTAGAAGTTCACAATCGCCTCAAAAGGTTTTGCACAGCAGTATCCAAAACCATAAACTGTATCTGGATTTTATCCATGTCGTGCTAGGTTATGTCTGGTATACCAGGGAAAACTAAAATATCCCAAGTAATCCATCCATCAAAATAAGAAATAACTACCCAAGTCCGATGGCAGATTCTGAGGCCTCTCAGATCACTTTTTCCTGAAGCTCAAAAACAAAAGCTGATAGTTTTAATTACAGAAATGAGACATGACATCCTCAGTGAAAATTTGCCGGTCTCTGTGCTGTAAGTGCCCCTAATGTGTCAGACGACATAACATCACCTATATCATCACCTATATATATACTAGGTATCACCAATAATCTTTGCATGAACAAAGACCTCCAGTGAAATGATGGAAGCGCTTCATATCTCTAACAACAATATTTCTTTTATAAACTGCTGAAGCAAGCTTAAAGAATTGGTGGCAGTCCTGACAAATCCTTAAATTCTTCATTATCCTTAATGTAGGCTCAGATGAGTGTAGCAGCCCAAATGCAAGTGCAAGCTTTTCACTGTGGTATATCAGATTATGCTCCTTTTCCTCTTCATTAATATCATACAGAGCTATCTCTGTTTCAGGCACATAACCAGCTAATTTCAACTGATTTTTCATGTCTTGCAACATCTTATGTATTTCCTCATTCCCTGTTTTAAGTGGATCAGATGCCTTAAACTCATAAACTGCATTTTCAATTTCAATTGAACTGCATCCGGGAATCTTTTTAATACCACCACTGTCCATCAACTCCCTAACTTCTCCAACTTCAGTCCATTTCTTTTTTTGAGTGTGAGCATTTGATATTAACACGTAGTTTTCCCCATTAGTTGGTTCCAGTTCCAGAAGCTTACGGAAAGCAAATTCACCAAGTTCTTCTCTTCCATGAAATCTACAAGCACCAAGTAGCGTCCTCCATATTATTGCATCTGGATTTAGTTTCATAGAATGAATCATTTCCATAGCTTCATCCAAGAACCCACCACGTCCAAGTAGATCAATCATACACCCATAATGCACAATCTTTGGCTGCAATCCAAACTGATTTATCATGCTTGAAAACAGCCTTCTACCTTCCTCAACAAAACCTTGGTGACAGCAAGCGCATAAAACACCCAGGAAAGTAACATGATCAGGCTTTAAGTCTTCTACAATCATCCTATCAAAAGTCTGCAATGCAGCCTCCCCTTGTCCATTCATGGCATATGCCGAAATCAATACATTCCATGTATAAATATTTTTTACCCTCATAGTTTCAAAAACCTTTTTTGCCTCATCAATGTCTCCACATTTAGCATACATATCAATTAATGCAGTACCTACGTATACATTCACTCTCAACTGATTCCTCACAATATAATCATGGATCCACTTCCCTTGACTCAGAGCTCCTAAATGAGAACAAGCTGATAAAACTCCAACCATAGTGACCTCACCTGATTTAACCCCAGAAGCTAGCATCTCCCTGAACACATCAATTGCTTCTCTGAACATCCTATTATGCGTATAACTTGTGATCAACGCATTCCACGTAACTACATTTCGTTCAGGAATTTCATCAAACAGTTGATGAGCATCATCTGGTTGTCCACAAATGCCATACATGTAGACCAGAGCAGTGTTTGTATAAACATCAGAAGTGAAACCCAATTGAATTGCATTACAGTGGATGGATTTTCCAACTTCTCCACAACATAACTGAGCAACAGACTTGAGAACGCTCGGGAATGTTGAGTAATCAGGAAGGATATTCAGTTTACGCATTTGGGTGTAAACGAAAACTGCACGCGAGTGATTTTTTGAATTCGTATAGCGTCTGATAAGTGTATTACATAAATTACAATCAATGAAACGAGAGAATTCGTGGAATAGAAGAGAAGTAGGAGCAAACCCATTTGAAGAGATGGAAGAATCAATTACTTTTATAAGCGAGAATTGGTCGATTGGTTTATCGCAGGCTACCTTTCGATTCATGTGGCTCTGGGCCGGCATTTCACGCATTGGGAAATCGACTGAAGCTGAGATTGTATAAGCGCGGCGGAAGCCATAGGTGGATGAAAACTGTGTAAAGGTCCTCAGTGATGCTTTCATGGTTAAGCAAATTGCAAGCTTTCTGCTACAATACTATTTTGCTGCTATTGTTGCGGTCAATAATATATAGTTTTGAAATATCTAAATTTAAAATATTATACAATTGGATACAGCTCCAAAAGATTACTCAAATTGAGTCGTGTGAAGCAAAATGTGACTAAGTAAATGGGAATGGAGGGAGTAAAATTTTCACTAGCAAAACTCCAATTATATTTTCTGAATATTTCAACTTTCAAACACTACTTTTTTTTAAATATCTCAACTAAATCATGCCCAAACATCTTCTGAATATTTGTTCACTAATTATCTTCTATGAGTTTTCCCGTTAATTTATAACGAATTACTAAGAGAAATCAAACAAATGGGGAAAATATAAAATTAGGAACATTAGCATGAAAGGAAGAGACCAAGATTCAGCAGTTGTTGCTGCCGTTCGTGTCTCCTGTTTTAGCTTCTTCGTTAGTACTGTATTTCCCTTCTTCCTCTTCTTGTGATTTATTCTTCTTTCTCGTAATTTTGTGTGAGTACTTAGCAAAAGCAGCAGAAAGTGCTGACTTGACGGTCACTTCGGGTGCTTTCTTCTCACAATTGCTTGTATCTCCAACTTCCTTCTCATCTTCCTTTGTGCTGCTGGAGCCAGGTTGAGATTCATTAGCGACTGAAGTTTCTGGAATGCATTGGCGTTTTGGCACTTCTCGCTTGAAAGGTTCATGAAAAGCGTCATACAAGCGTTTTACCTGATCCATCACAAGTTCGATGAGTAAATCAAACTGAACAAAGAAGTAACTGGCAATAACATTGAAGCACTCTGAAGGATCTTAATAACTAGCTCATTTACTTTTTTTCTCTCTCTTGTAAGAGATTGGTATGTCAATGGAAAATATTAAGAACTTCTAGTGGTAGCGAATCCAAATTATAATAAGGAACAAATAGGTTCAAATGGATAGTGAAAAATTTTATAGCCAACCCGACAAACTTGGGATTGAGGCATAGTTGTTGTTATTGACTTTTTGCTTCTCCAAATCCTCTATAAGACTGCTTCCAGTCATAAAGCACGCAACCAGAGAGGCAGTGAGATGAGACAAAATTGCCTTAATTGCCATCACGGATAGCTTTTACAACATAGCGATGCCTATGGCTAGAAAAACATGAGCTTCCTCAATATAATTTGATACAACAACCAGCAACAAAACAAATAACCTTCTCATAGTCCCAAACGAAAAACTAATCCAACAAAACCGTAAAAATCATACAACCAACACGTAGAAAAGAACAAAAAGAAAGACAAAGAAACAACAAATTGGAGAACATGGACCACACGGAAGGATACCTTGCGCTCTCCTATGCCAGGGCAACGAGCAAGGTCTTCCATAGATGCATCCATCACATGAGAAAGAGACTGCACAGAATCTCACTATCTTAGGAATTGACTTGAAAAAAAGAATTAGTTTCTAAACATTCCACTGCAATTTTACTCTTACCCCAAATGTTGAGCCAAGAGTCACAACATCTGTTTTGTTAACATGTCGTATTGCCGTCAGAGCATGATTCAGCTACAATGAAACAATAAACCACATTTCAGTGTGCTCATATCAGAGAGCTTAGATGGAAAAATATCTTCTTCTACTATTTTCTTTTCAGACAAGTTCCTCAACATAATTTGAGTCATCCTGCATCAGAAAGTAATTTACTGTAAACTGTAATCAACTGAAACACATACCCGTGATAGGTAGTCTCCATCCATTTGGCCCTGAATGAGGTCGGCGGGCTTATTTTCATAAACCTTTACTGTCTCCAAGTACCGTCCGCATTCTTCCAAACTAAAAAATTTAAGCAATTTAGGTGTTTGCCAAAAACTACCTTATACAGATGTTCAATAGGAACAACAATAACAAGAGTCGTCTTTTCTCAACTGATCTTTTTGCGGCACAGTGACACAAGGCAGGGCATAATGATGTGCAGTGATGAGTCATGATAGGAGAAAGCAGAAACATCTCAGAGGAATTCCAAGATGTTTCTAAGCAAGCATACCACTTTATGAAATTAATATAACCGAACATAAGAGGTACCTCCATCCACACAACAGAGTGCAATCATGAAGGAGAGAAGTTCTGGTAACTTCAAGTAAAGGCTTGATAACATCTTCCTGGACCCAAAGACAACCATGAGCATGAGTCAAGTTATTGTACAAGCATCAAAACGAAATATGAAGAAGTCAAAAGTACTAAAGGGCTTACAACATCAACATGGCACAAAATTATGCGGAGTCTAAAGTTCTTCTGCAACTCCCTTATCCGAAAATACAAGTAGTCTGGATGAAGCAGATGATACCGGAGGCTACACCAGAAAAGGGAAGGAAAAATAAAGAAGGGTAGAATGTCAAGCAGTAGTACAAATGCACTATTGGAAAAAGATACCAATTGTATATTTTTACAAAATCATCTACCAAGTCAAGCTTAGTAACCAATCTTCGTAAGAAAAGAAAGCAATCATTATAAGAATTCAAATACAGGCACCTATTGTCAGAAACTATATGATTCTTCCAATAGATTGTGTGCAAGATGAACTGAAATTGGAAGCCCTTCAAACCTCAAATAAAGAGCACAAGTGTTTGGGCCCAATAAGTAGTCACAAACAATATCTGCAAAAGTCCACCTCACATTCCTGATATGTTTTAGCAACGGATTTCCCTTCTGCATCCGAATAGAAAGAACAGAATAAATAGACAAAATTTACAAATAGCTTGCCGTGACAGAATGCATATATGAAAAATCTTCATTTCAGAGTCGCACCAGTAAATTTGGCAACTTGGGTTCACTCATTATAGGAAAAGCTAAAGTTCAAAGAATTTGTTGTTTGTTCAGTTTCTAGCTTGTACAAGTCAGTTGAATATATTTGCTATCCATAGTCCATTGTATACGGTTAGTAGGCAGTAGGTGATTTTTCTCTCTTTACGGTGGTAGAGCAGGTTCTAGTCTGGAGCATCCATTTGTTCCCTTACGTACTATTACTATTATGCTAGCATTATCTTATGCATAGAGTTTAGGGAAAATTGTATGAAATAGCAAACTATTAATTCAAATTAAATGTTATAGCCATAGTTTATTTTATTTGTAATTCGCAGCAAACATCCCATTTTTTTGTCATCTGGTTCAGTATACAATTAGCCATTTCGGTATACAATTACCCATTCGGTATACAAATGTATAAAATGCGTTTGTGTTTGTATAAAGAGAGAGAAAAGTGTATATACAAATACAAATACAAATACATATATTTTCATCCTATACACTTATAATTATACAAATACAGATCTTATTATACAAATTACAATGTATAAATGAATTTATACAAAACTGAACAATTTGTATAAAATTGGATGTATCTAGCGAATTATACAAATCAAAAGTTCCATAGCAAACATAAAATTTGCTATGGAGCGCAATTATGCAAACTATAGCTATAATATACAAATATGATTTTTATGTTTGCTATATGTGAAAGTTGCTCTAGATTTTATTACTACTGTTTTTTTTATAAGAGATTTTATTACTACTGTTGTTTCCTTCACTTTGGTTATCTTCAAAATCTATACTGTCAGTATTTCTCATTCTTCAATATTTTCATCATAGCTTTTTACTCTTGCATTTATTTCAAATCATTATCTGAAAAACAATTTTCTTGAGCTAGGGTCTTTCGGAAACAGCCTCTCTACCCCAACAAAGAAAGGTAGGAAAAGGTTTGCTTACACCCCACCCTCCCAAGACTCCACTTGTAGGAATATACTAGGTATGTTGTTGTTGTTGTAGTTCATATTCGTATACCTTGGACAGATAACTAAGTAGGCCACTTTGATATATCCAAAAATTTTCCAATGCGTGCAACTAGTCTTTTGGTTCAGGTGCAAAAGGGCATATAAACAGTTTATAGAGGCATATGACTAGGACACAATATTGATGTTAGTACATTCTCTTTAATTGTGGATAGCTTAACTTCAATTAAAACAAAGAATATAATAGGTGCAGACCGAGCTTAGCAAAACAATATGAACCAAATTCCACTAAGCAAATTTACATGCTCCCGTGAAGGTGGAGGCTAATTACACATCAAAGTAATAGGAGTATTATAATAGATGGACAATTTTGAGCTAGTCCACAAAATTCTCCAGATGCAATGTTTGATTAAATAAAAGCATAGCAAGAAATCTCACCTGTCTATTGCTAACAAGTATAGCATTTCGATTAGCTGAAGATGAGGGCGTAGACGATGATGATGAAGTAGTAACATCTGAACTATTAACCGGTCTATATAATCAAAAAGAAACTCATAAGCCAATCAGAATTTCAAATGCTACAAAGTCAAAGGCACAAACATTATGAAAATTCAAACAGACCTGGGAGTGGCGGATTGAGATGAGGAAGAAGGCTGAGTATTAGGAGGTGGGGGAGGGGAGTAGAATTCAGAGTTCTTGACGAATTTGAATGCTTGAGAGAAAGAAGGGGTAGGGTTGAAGAGAGAAGCTGACGACGACGTCGTTTTGGAGTGAGAAGAACTCTCCATAACTTCTTCATAGGAAGGAATCTGTATCACGAAGCTCTTCTTCTTCTCTCCTGCTCCTCCTTCTCCTTCCCGCTCTGCGTCTCCCATTTCGTTACTGTATTTTCTCCTTCTGCTTTCTTTTCTGTTTCGCCGCCATTTTTTCTGATTTTCTCCCACCAAATACTATCACCAAACCGACCCGACCCGAATAGACTCTCTTATTTTTTATTTTATTTTATTTGTGATAGTCTTGACAGGAATTTAATTGAATAACATTTTTCGAAAAATATTTTCCTTCTTACCAAAAGTATTTATGCGTAAAAATATATTTCTATTTAAGCCAATAACAACAATAACATACCTAGTGAAATCCTTTTAAGTGGAGACTAAGAAAGGTTGAGCCGTAGAGTGTACGCAATCCTTACCACTATCGTAGATAGATAAATTGTTTTCGAAGAACCCTTGGCTCAAGTACATCAATATATTTTCATTTAAGCCAACAACCAAAAAATAAATAAATAAAAGCTTATTAAAATCTGGATTATTAATTCTCTAAAACCTAAATCAGTTATTTTGTAATATACCCATAATTAAATCGGAATTGGATTAAGTCATTAGTTTTTCTTTCCTTTTTACTAACAGCAATCTTGACATGAATATTCATGAAAAAACAAATAAATGATATATGTATGCATCTAATAATGTTTTCACTAAGATGCTATTAGAACATTTACTGTAAATTCGTGAAAGATGGAGGAAAAGGTTTATCAAACTAACAACAAATTGTTGTTATCTTTGTCATTACCATTGTAACTTCAACATGAGTAGTTCCGCATTGCACCAAAAAAAATATGCTAGCTATACGAGTTCGGGTTACTACCTGTACATACAATTCCAAGAGCAGAAATGCCTCAAAAATAAACTACTCCTATGAATCAACTTTGTGCACCATATAATATTTTCACGAGTCCAAAATACTGGCTCTCAAAATAACTAATCAGCTAAAAGAGAATATAGAACGAGGTCTTCGACTGTTTTGTCGCTCTTTTGTTAACCCCCAGCCTTTCCAGTCTCTCTCAGTAATGACATGCTTGTCATTACTAGGATGTGGTTGTAACAGTAAGCATGTCGTTCTTCTCGCAATAGGGGACCATCTCCTACTTCTTGAACAAGCCATGCGTGGAGTTTTCCTCAATGGACCTCCATTCAACTGATGCAGAGAAACAGCGGCACCAGCAGGATGTACTTCTGTTTGAAGAACCCTCTGATAGTTTGCTCTCCTTCTTGTCCGACTATGCAAAGTATTGCATACTGCTTCCTTCTCTTTTCCTCCTTTGCGTGTGAGATTCACGACCTCATTGCAGTTGCTCCTGTCTGATATAAGTGTATTGCGATGACAATGGAGGTTCATGAATTCTCCAACCTCTTTCTCAAGATTACTTGCCAAAGAAGTTGCAATATCAGCAAGCCAGCCCAGAGTGTCATGAGAGGCTTCAGATGGTCCACCCTTGGCAGTCTTTGAATTTCCCCGAGATGATGAAATAAAAAGCAGGATCTCTACTGCAGCCCTGTCGTTTTTTCCAGTGTGATCATTCATGTGGTCTATTTCAGACCACTGGACAGACTTGCCAATTGTTTTATCCAGAGAATCTCCTCTAGGTGGAGAACATTCCTTGTTTTCTGGGCTTATAGGAGCTTCCAAATCTCTGTCCACGGGAGTCATTGTTGCTTCACTGTGACCAGGTGAAAAAGCTTCGTCCTTGATGCAGGACATGTTAATGCAAGAATTAGTTGTCAGAAACTTGCTATCACTTCCAGGACCTACAAAGTGACTGTCCCTTCTAGATTTACCAGATTCGACAGCAGAATCAGGACTCAGGATACAATCAAGAAGGACGGTTCCACAAATCTCTCTTTCTCCACCTTCAGGGAGATTTAGATGTGAAATATTGGAGGTGTGGGTGGTAAACTGATTGTCAGACAAATCGGCAGAAGGTGTGCAATTCAAGTCCATACGCTTCATTGAACTCATGCTATCTGGAATGTTAGATAGCTTAACAGCATCAGGTTTTCCAGATGTAGATTCATTATCACCATATTTCATCAAGCATGAGCCTGATGTGCCAGAAGTTGGACTAGAAGCACTACTATTGTACAGGTCACTCTTCTTTCCAGTGAGACTAGAGTTCCCAACAGAAGAGTTAGGACTCTTACTGAGTGATGAATTAGTAATAAAGCATGGAAGAGCTTGAACAGCAAAGGGTATCTCCTTCATTTTTTTCCGAGAAGAAACTAGCAATGATTTGTCAGTTCTGGTTCCATTATGACTCTTATCTACAAATCCTGGAGATGAACTTGATGTTTGATTACATTGAGGATGTGTCATCTCAACAGAAGAAACTTCATCAGAAGAATTCATGTTGCTTATATATCCCCCAGTAACTGCAGGTAATAAAAATGAACTGAGTGAGAATTTCAATCTACCAACATTTTAGTGATACATTTAATTGGATCAGCATGCGACTCAAAACAAAGAACATATAAAGGATCTTATGGAAGAAATACAAAAGAAGTCATTTTGTGCAAACAAATGTTAAGAGCATCCTATCAGCTCACATATTGTATTTAGAGAATATTCAGAATACCTTCTTTCTTCAGAGTTGAGCATTCAGCATGCACTGTTCCAGATAGATCCTGATCCATGTTGCTGATTTCCTCATGAATGTTAACAGACTCAAGTGTAGAATTTGGATACCCTGTTTCATCAAGCTGTATTGGTTCATTCAGGTCAAACAAAAGAAAGCTACCCCTAGGACTTGAGTTAGAAATTGAAGGATCTCCTGGATTAGCAAAGTTGACTTTTGAACTATCCTGAGGTTGAAGCTCTGAAATCACAATATTCGGCCCTTGAACAGAACTTTCCCTTACAAATTGTTCTCCGTCTTCAATATCCATGTATTCTTCTGCAGGAAGTTCAAGATCCGACATTATCTTCCTGGATGCACTGCTCTTCGAAGAAGATATTTTCCTTTCTTTTGTAACATTTTGTTCAGCCAATAAGTCAGCACCTGATGGCACTCTCTGACCAGCAATAGAATTTGAAGAACCTTGAAAAGTTTCTCCACATAGTGTAGATGGCTCAATGCTTATGAGGTCTAAAACCATCTGGCAGTGGGATTTCTGAGAAATTTCAGACCTTAATTGTGACACAAAAGACTTCGACTCTAATGCTTGCAAGTGTAAATGATCCTCTACTAGTTTTCTCCTCCTAATCTCCTCCATTACCTCCCTTTGTCTTCTATGTACGCGATGTAGTTCATTGACCTGAGAAAGAAAACATGTTTTAGACTTGTATATGGTTCTGATCCATTCAGAGAATCACCAACTGATTAAAGCATTCCAAAGACTACTATCGCCCAAGACCAACAATAATTATAAAAAGATCCACAGCATCATTGCAATCATTTGCAATATCTGTCCCTCCCCACCTTAAACAATAAAGAAGAAGAATATCAGATAGAGAAAAGGAGAATATCTAGAAGAATTTTGATTCTAGTACCACAGTTTAATTCTAGATCACCTGACACTTCAACAAACATGAGAGGACTCACAGGCATAATTATTTTACATGCAAAACAAATTGAAGGGTTCAGTCAAAAGACATTAAATTGATTGGATGATGACATGATCTCTTTCAAAGAATAAGATCAAAGGCTCGTGTCTATACCTGATATCTAAATATTCCTTCATGCTTGAGTATTGTCTGCTTCAATATTTCCTTTTGATGAACTAATTCCAGGTTCTGGTCCGCCATAAATGGAGGCAAGGAAACATAGAACCCTCTGGCACCGTTCCAGGCGATATCATTGTGTTGTATAGACCATGAATTCCCACCAAGGCTCCCACCATTAAGATCTTTTGGATGGTATCCTGGGAGATAGCTTGTACACTGCATTTTTTGCCCCACCCTAGGACACAATAAAAAATTCAGAGTTTAGAATGATATGCATACGAAACGAGATAGTTAATACCACAACACTAATAATACACCATTATCTTACAACAGAGATAGGAATATAGAGAAAGACACTGAAAAGTAGGTCACAAAAGGAGAGAGAACTATTCCATGATGCTCAATTTTCTGTTATTTCCTCTAAAATTCAAACAGAACTTATTGTACTTCGATGTATCGAGAGGGAGATTTATATTGAAAAGAACAACAGTGATGTATTATTCTCTATGAATATGTCATGCACTCTCTAATCAAACTAAACTCAATTCTCCGTATCATGTTAATCTATTTCACACTGTCAAGTTCAAGGTCCGAATGATAAACGAGTTGTGGACATTATAAAATTTTGGAATCAAGCATGAAATAGAGATTCTGATAAAGAGGCAGCAACACAACTACAATTAGCTCTGGTGGAATCATTTGTCTAAAGTTGAATCCAGACTTGAAAATCATCCATGCAATTTGAATGAAGAAAGCTGAAAATAAATCCAACATCCACAAAAACACACAATTAAAACAAGAAACACTTATGAACATACCAAAAAGGAGACAAAAAGAAAGAAAGAAAGAAACCCATCTTCCTTTTGACTTCGAAAACATTGGGAGAAAGAAAAAAACAGAAAATGTCAGTACTGCAAAATCCAACCCAAAATTTGAACAAAGTCATGAGGAAGAAAGGGTCAACAATCATAGATCCAATCGATACAATCATCAGTTGGATTATACTGATGCATAAACTCAGAATGGGCTAAGAAAAAGAGAGATGAAAGAAGAACAAAAGGACCCCAGCATTCAAATCCGCAAATATGCACAAACAGAGATGCAATCATCAGTTAAGATTATACTGATGCATAAACTCAGAAGGGCGAAGAAGAGATGAAAGAAGAACAAAAAGACCCCAACATTCAACTCCGCAAATATGCACAAACAAAGATGCATCTATGAACATCCAAACTACCCAGATGAAGAAAATCACAAAAAACTAAAAACCAAAAGAACAAAAACACCGAATCCACTAATTGAATGAATTTGTAGAAATTACCAGATACGAATTCTTCGAAATGTGTTCACCTCACAGAAAACAAAAAACCCAGTAACAGATCAGTAATCCAAGACTACCTCCAGCTCATAAGCTAAAACAAATCCAACAAAAAAAAAAACCATTATAAACAGAAGTGTAGATGAGCTGAAATATCATAGACAGCTTGTAGGAAAAGCCAAGAAAGAAATGCTACAGAAAGTCCATTGTCAATCAAGAAAAAATGGCGTTTTCAGGATCTGCTGGGACCAAGTAAAGTCCCTTTTACGAAAGAAGATGCGGCCCCTGGGTCTGGGTAAAAGAGAGAAGAAAATGAAGAAACTTACATTGGAAGAGAGAGACATATATGTTCATTTGTCAACACTCAACACTATCTTCTTTTACATCTTTTTCTTGGAGTTTTCTTGATGATGAAGTGTAAGATTTATGGATTTTTTTTTCTTTAGATTCTTTCCACTATTCTTGTCTTTTTGTCTAATGGATCTACACCAATAGTACTATTTCAAACTAATCTTATATTTTTTTATTTTTTTGGGTGAAGTAGAACTTCTTCCAAATTTCATTCTTGATGATGATTTTTTATTTTTTTGAGATATTTTTTTTTAACTTGATATTGGATATTTGCATTATGATTTGATTAATTTTATCTCAATTACCTTTTAAATAGTATGATTGAATTTTTTATACTTGAATTAAACTGATCAAATAATAAAAATATAAAAAAATGTATTTTAATAATTGAACGACAAAACGAGTAATCTGACTACACGGACAAGAAGAATTTGGAACATAGATTTGGTGGTGCATAAAACAATTATTCTGACGATGTGGATAAAGCGAATTTTGTATATAGATTTGTCGGTAATCTGGCGATGCCAACGAAGAAATTTTGGGATGTAGATTTGGCAATGTCGACAGAGAGAATTAAGAATGTAGATTTGGCAACGCCAACAAAGAAAAATTGAAATATAGATTTGACGACGTCATAGAATGAGATTAATCTGAGTTCTGATACATAGATTTGGCGGCGCCGACAAAGAGAATTCAAAATATTAAAGCTATAAAATTGAATAATTTTGGCTACAGAGAAAATTATTTTTATTGTGCTTGTGAATTGATGAGAATGTGATTTTCTATTAAAAATGATTGATAGATTAACACAAAATGAGATTAATTTGAGATCTGATATATTATTTAACGACGCCGACAAAGAGAATTTAAAATATTAGGGCTATGAAATTAAAAAAAATGAGTACAGAGAAAATTGTTTATTATGCTTGTGAATCAATTAAAATTTGATTTTCTATAATAAGAAAAATGATAGTTGAATGATAAAGCGATTGAAAAATTTACAGATGAGCTTAATCTGAGTTTTGATATATAGATTTGACGGCCCTGATAAAGAGAATTTGAAATACTAGGCTGATAAGACTGAACGATTTTCTATACATGAATTAAATTGATCAAATAGTAAAATATAAAAAAAAAAAATTAATAGTTGAATGAAAAAATGATTTATTTGACAACGCCGACAAATAGAATGATAATATGATTAATCTCGCACACCAACAAAGAGAATTTGGAATGTAGACTTGGCGGCGGCGACAAAGAGAATTTGGAACGTAGATTTGGCGGCACCGACAAATAGAATTTGGAATATAGATTTGGCGGCACCGATAAAGAGAATTTGAAATGTAGATTTGGCGGTGTCGACACAGAATGAGATTAATTTAAGTCTAGATATATAGGGACGGCGCCAATAAAGAAAAAAAAAAATTTTAGTATAGAGAAAACTATTTTTTATTATACTTGTGAATCAATGAGAATTTGATTTTCTATTTTAAAAAATTAGTTCTTGATCACGTGCAATGCACGTGTATCCCAAGCTAAATAATATAAATACTTTAAAAATTCTAGAATTTGAACTAAATTTTGTAGATTTCATAAGAAAAAAAATTACATTTTCATTTTTTAGAACTATTTTATAATGTAAGAGACTACAACAAAAGAGATGAGCACAACAGGACAACTCATGCATTAAGATGGAGTGGTGGCGCTGACAAAGGAAATGATAAAATGATTAATCTGGCGACGTCAACAAAAAGAATTTGAAATATAGACTTGGCGACGCCGATAAAGAGATTTTGAAATGTAAATTTAGCGGCGTCGACATAGAATGAGATTAATCTGAGTTCATATTTATAGATTTGACGGTGCCGACAAAGAGAATTTGAAATATTAGGGCTATAAGACTAAACAATTTACGTACGGAGAAAATTATTTTTATTATACTTGTGAATCAGTAAGAATCTGATTTCCTATTTTAAAAAATCAGTTCTCGATCACGTACGTTGCACGTGTATCCCAAGCTAAATAATATAAATGTTTTAAAAGTTCAAGAATCTGAACTAAATTATAATGTACCTACAACAAAAGAGACAAGCACAATAGTCTCATGCATTAAGATGGAGTGGCGACGCTGACAAATAAAATGATATAATGATAAATCTGACGGCACCGACAAAGAAAATTTGGAATGCAGACTTGGCGGCGCCGACAACGAAAATTCAGAATGTAGATTTGGCGACACTAACAAAGAGTATTTGGAATGTAGATTTGGCGGCGCCAATAAAGAAATTTTGGAACATAAATTTGGCGGCATCGACACAGAATAAGATTAATCTGAGTTTAGATATATAGATTTGACGGTGCCGACAAAGAGAAATTGAAATATTAGGGCTATAAGACTGAACAATTTTGAGTACGGAGAAAACTGTTTTTATTATATTTGTGAGTCAATAAGAATCTGATTTTCTATTTTAAAAAATTAATTTTCGATCACGTGTGTTGCACATGTATCCCAAAACTAAATAATATAAATACTTTAAAAGTTCAAGAATTTGAACTAAATTTTGTAGGTGTCATAAGAAAAAAAATTACATTTTCATTTTTTTGAACTATTTTATAATACACCTACCACAAAAGAGACGAGCACAACAATACAACTTATGCATTAAGATGGAGTGACGGACTATCAGTGCAACAATTTTACTTCACCTTGCAGGTACACTATCTATTTGTGTCTTAAAAATTCAAAATCTATCCAATACTTTTAGATCAAATGAAGTAAAACTTTTCTATTTCATGTCGAAATAAAACTTTTATATCCAATCTATCCAAAGTTTTGCTTCATTAGATCCAGGACTCCATCTTAATGCACGAGTCGTACGATTGTACTTGTGTATTAAAATAATTTTTTTTATCTAATGTAAACCAAAACTTTTCTATTTCATCAATTAAATAAACTTTTCTATTTCATATTAAGACATGACAAAACTTTTCTATTTATAATGATATCATGTTTGCTTTTGA
This sequence comes from Solanum etuberosum, assembly GCA_029582245.1. Taxonomy (NCBI): domain Eukaryota; kingdom Viridiplantae; phylum Streptophyta; class Magnoliopsida; order Solanales; family Solanaceae; genus Solanum; species Solanum etuberosum. Next base: position 89,648 of record JAJONR010002650.1, read on the forward strand.
CACTCTAAAAAAGTAAATCTTTGTTGAACTTGTATATATAATTATTTCATGGTAAAACTTTATATGGATCGAATGGACCAAACTAAAGTAGGTGTATAGAACTATTAAGACTTGTTGCTAGTTTAATTTGATCACATGCTAACCCAATAAATGAGCTTGAAAAGTTAGCCTAATCAGCATTAAATTGAGTTAATAATGCTATGACAATTCTTTAAAGAATCATTATTTAGCCTAATGAAGTAAACTACTAATATTATTATCAAACCAAAAAGAGTAGCATAATGAAACTTAAAATATAAGAAATGTTGGGAGTTGTATCAACTGTCAATTAAGAGATTATAAATCAGCATCCACATTATTATTATATTATATAGTATATATAGTTGTAATAGTTGTTAGCATTATTCAATAAGAATATTAAATATAATTTAATCACAGCTTGTTATCACGAATTAATCAACTCAGCTGGTCAATGATTAGCGATCCATTAATCACTAACTTAATCTAAATTAGAATTGTAACTTAAGGCAAAGAAATTGCAACATTCTCCACGTAATCATTTGTTTCGAAAAAAAAAAGATATCCTAGGATTACAGGCTTTTGGTAAAAAAATTATTTCCATTTTAGCTAATACAAATAATCAAATATATAAAAAGTACCAAAATTAATATCCTAATTTTGGTAATCAAATGACCTTTTAGAGTTCTTTTTATAATAAAAGCTAATAGTTTAGTATCTCACGCGAACTGACACATAGAATACATGTATTTATTTACTTGTTTAATTTTACATAAGTATTAAAAAATATAGATATTAGTTGAGATCAAGTTAGAAAATATATTTATATATTATGTCGCGAAAAAGCGTGATTTTAAAAAGTAAGTAACTTTTTTATATTATTATTTTTTATTTTTATAATTGGAAATGAAAACCAATTTTTTTCCCCCATATCCAAGATATGATCACTTGTCTATGCGTCGACAGTACGTTACGCATGAGGCTAATGGACCCCACCATCTAGTATCCAAACTAAAATTCCCATATTCCTACTCCGTATAATATTAATAATAATTATTCATAATAAAAATGAAAGAAATTAAAATTTATAATTTTGAATATATCATTATATTTTTGGGTTACAGGAGGGTAGAAAGTTTGTAGAAAGAAAAGATATAATCCCAAGAAATGAAAAAATAAGTAAAATAAAAAAAGATATAGTAACAAAAACAAAAGACAGTAACATAAAACTTTTCATTAATAATAAAATAAGAAACTTAAATGAAACTTCTTTTAAAACTAGAAAATGATATTTTTTTGTTACTGTCTTTTGTTTTTGTTACTATATCTTTTTTTATTTTACTAAAGAAGATAAAAGAAGATACTTTTTTTATTTTACTAAAGAAGATAAAAGAAGATACTTTTTTTTAAATAAAAAAAAAAAAAAACTTTTGGAGTCCACCATTGGGCCCAAAAAGAGAAAAGGTATGTATGGGTTGGGTTTAGATAAGTTACGGGAGGACAGTATCTCTCTTTTTTAAAGACTTGCGACAGAAAAGTAAGGGCAAAGCAATTTTAGCCCCTTTTTTTTGGTTTCACGATACTCGTATTATAGTTCGATTATTTGGATTTGCATTACGTAGGAATCCATTCGGAGGGAAGGAATCCATACCAAGAATATTTTCATACTCAAGACTCGAACTCGAAATCTCTGATTAAGGAAAGAGCAGTTGCACACAATCTTTTTCTACTTTTGGCAAAATCGTTTTATCCAAATTATGTTGATTCATTTTCATTAGACACAATATTTATTTATTTTAAGAGAAAGAGATTATTCGATATAAAACGCGATAATTTAAATCAATCAGCTGCGTTAGCAAATAAGCAGACAATTTCTCAAAGGGTAAAATTAGTCATGTCTAGATTATTAAAGTGTTAATAAAAATAAATAAATAAATAGTGTTAATCAAATGTATACTTATTACTCTATTTCAAAAAGGAAAAAGTACCAAGGCAAAGACGCAAAGTAGTTTAACTGGAGACGCTAATTCAAAAAGACTTAAAATTTGTGGAGTGTGAATCGATCCAGCATAACTCAAATACACCCTTAGTCTCAGATTTCACGGTCAAGCTGATCTGGCGACCTATTACACCCCTATACATATTAAAATTCTTATATTAGTACTAATATATAATCAGACTAAAGTAAGGAGCACAAACAAAACTTTTAAAATTCTAACAACAATGAGACCTAAAACATAGTAAAATGCACCTGAAATGTGATTAACACCTATAAAACTAGTACTTGGGAACAATATTGCATCAATATTCTGCTTAGTTTGGACATATAAGTGATTAATATAATGTTACTGTGTAATATGTGTTCAATCATCTAAGAAATTCAACAATCTGTTGGCAAGCTTCACACCGGGGGTGACCGGTTCACGTTCTGTTGTGTGGATTCAAAATTAGACATGATAGAGTCCTCGAGGTTCAGCTTTCTTCAGCTCCTCAAGAACATACAGTTGTCTCCGGTGCTTTTTCCCATTGCGGTGTGATGTGAAATTATCTTCATTCATGCATGGAACTTGACATAATTCACACCACAATAGCTGCCCTTTCTCATCTTTGGTCTTCTTTCCGTGTTCCATCTCATGTTGTTTAGCCTTGTGTTTCTGACCTTTAAGGTGCATCTTCAATAAAGTTTCGTCCTGGCAGTAAATTTCGCACAAGTCACATCTTATAACTTGCTTGTTTTTCCCGTTGACACTTGAATATCCCCGGCATTGCAGTTTTACCTTGTGCTTGTTACCTCTCAAGTGTTGCTCGTAACATAGATCTCCAGAGCAGTAAACTTCACAGTCTTTACAGTAGTGCATTACGTTTGGTGTATGCTGCTGTTGAAGTGACACAATGCCAGAGTTACTGGAGGAAGTATACGTATTGATTAATGATGGACGTGGTGGCGATGTCATACTCTTGACGATGATACCTGTCAGGATGAAAAAAATTGTTAGAAAAGCAACGGAAATGAGCAGTGTACCCGAGAAAGCAAACATTCAGCAGTAGTTGCTTTGATATTTGTAGATATTACTACTTAATACTTACTTCGTCCATCAGATTCCAAATGTTTTAACGTCTCCTGAGAAACTTCATTGTGTATACAAGTTGGTGCACCGCAATCACTTACTCTACCATCGGATTTCTTGTTCTTGGAAATCAAAGCTTTACGTCTTTTTACCTAAAACTTGGATAGTTTCTATTAGATTTTGGGAATTTGACACATAGAACATCAGATATACTAAGTTAACTCACACAATTCAGTGAACAAAATCAGTTAACAGAAGCTGAGAACTTACATTCGAATTGCTCATTGAGATGTTACCTAGACAGAATGACAAGAGTAAAAAGTCTTAAAAGAACAGCAATAAAACTATACAGTGTGTGCAAATAAATGTAACATTCTGCAGAAATTAGTCTGATAGTTCTACTTACGCGGTGAAAAAACTAGAAAGGAAAATTAAAGATGAATTACCTCTAGCATTAATTTCTTCATCAGATTCACATGTTTCCTGTGAAACTTTGGTGTATTTACAGGTTGTTGTTGTTTGGCTACAATCTGTTCTTCCATCAGTGGATATGTTTCTCTTGGAAATCAAAGCTTTCCATCGTTTTACCTAAAATTTGTAATTGAATTCATTAGGCAAGTTTAAAAGTTATAATTGTTTTCATGTTCAAGCGTAATTTGATGATATTTTTACACCGAAAGGTAGAAGGCAAGATATATTTTTTTATTCAAAAACAAAGGTAGAAGATATTTTTAGATCAAAAGGTGGAAGGAGGAGTAGGTATTCAAGTAAGAGAGAATAACACAATTACATAAAAATTATTCTAATTTTCAAGTATTCAAGTAAGAAAGAATAATTCAATTACAAATTTTAGGTAAAACGATGGAAAGCTTTGATTTCCAAGAGAAACATATCCACTGATGGAAGAACAGATTGTAGCCAAACAACAACAACCTGTAAATACACCAAAGTTTCACAGGAAACATATGAATCTGATGAAGAAATTAATGCTAGAGGTAATTCATCAGTGGATATGTTTCTCTTGGAAATTATCAGATATGCAGAGTAAATCCCAAATCTTAATCTCTTTCTCATTCAAGACAATCATATTATAGTAAGTGTTGAGGGAGTAGCAGTTACAGATAAATTGCCCAGAAATAAAGTGATAAATTGGGTCGGAAATCTTAGTAGCTCAGTTGATGCATGAACTTTCACCTTGTTGGTGAGAGTTCGATTCCTCAATCTTGTAATCCCCTCCCCCTCAATTACAACAACAACATACCTAGTGAAATCAAATCATACAAGTAGAGTCTGAGAAGGGTAGAGTTGTGTACACAAACTTTACTCCTACCTCATGAAGGTAGAGAAGTTGTTTCTGAAGCACGCTCGACTCAAGTGCAGCAAATCAAAGTAATGAAAAGGGCAAGCGACAGTAAAGAAAACATGACAACTAACAAGAAAAACACATTCATTAAAAGAACAATAACAACAAAACAGTGTTATAACCAAAACACAATAAATAACATATAGTCACAAATATCTAAAGCAAGAAACTAGTGCAAGAATAAGGCTAATACTACGACAGAGACCATCAAATCTAAATCCGTCGAAAAGCAAGACAACACTCCACTACCTACTAACTTTCTACTCTAATCCTAATCCGCAAACTACACAGGCTCCTATCTAAAATCATATCCTCGGTGAGCTGAAATTGCATCATATCCTGTCTAATCACCGATATAATATTGATACATGTCATGAAACAAAGTAACAAACCTACCTCCAAGGGAAGAACATCAATAGCATCATGATCTGGAAATAAATTACCAATCTTCTGTTTATATTGTAACTCACGCTGAGTTGCATTCTCCATTACCCTGTCTTCATTAATCATTAACATTCAGCTTTTAGTTTCTACAGCCATGAAATTAGAATGGAAACTTGACTAGAATACTTGGAGTAAAAAAAATGGAGATTATTATTATCAAGGGTATTATTGTCAAGTAAATGATCAGGCGCTAATTGTGCACTTGGAGAAAATCAGTACGAGCATTTTGGCGCGTGCCACGTCCTCACCTCACACCTTTTAGTCTTTTTCTTTTCTAATTTATTCTTTTTCCACGAAATTGTGATTAGAATTTATAGAATAGTATAGTGAATTCTAATTAAATTTCAGAATTTATAGAATAGTATAGTGAATTCTAATTAAATCTCTGTTTTGTGAAAATACAAAGAAATTTCGACGAAACGAAATTTTATTTATATTAATCTATGCTAGGTCTTCGATTTTTAAATAGTTTTAAGTCTCTTGTTATAGACGGTACGAGCCATGTACCGGGCTATCAGGCCCAGATCCCCTAGTCCTCATAATCTGTGTGATCTGGTTTGGTCCGGCCTGTTAAAGGCCCACTTAACATTGTGGGGGGTGGGGGGGGGGCGCACTTTTAGTGGGTCGTGTTACCACAGCCCGGTACAATTTAGTTAAATTCACATTTTCTTTGACATTACCATCAAACGTGCCCGCTAGTGATATTGTCTACGTTGGATCTAGATCCGCACGGCTTTAAAACACACTGATCATAGGTAAGATCTGCTTACTTATATACCCAATATCTCTTCTATGTTTTTTCGATGCGGACTTTTTGTCACAATTGATAATATGAGTTAGTGGTCCATGAGTTATATAGGGGCAGAGTTAGAATGTTATGAGTCTATAAATAACTAAATATGTATACCTTACTTCACTTTAAAGAATTATTAATGCCTTCCAACATTTTCCTGATTCTTAAACATGGTGGTTTATAATTACTAAAAAAATTCAATGCATTAGAATAGTACGTCCAATTAGTGCTACCTTAATTAAGCTTCTACATCCACTTTAAATGTTCATGATTACTCCATTTTGGGCAAAACCCACCATGTTATTTGTAAGTCATTAAATCTTGATTAATTTAGCTACTGTTATATGTAGATAATCTTGAATTATGGGGACAATAATCATGTATTTTTCCAAGTGCTCATTTTTATCTCTTTTAATCATCCACTATATAAATTTTTTTTGGCAATTACAAGACCTGATCATGACCTAATTAATTAACAACAAATTCCGTGTACTAGATAATTAATTATGAATTTATAATGATGATCACCATACTCATGCACTAATCCATAACATAACTTTGTTTTACACTTGCCTTATAGGTAGGTTGGTGGGTCTCCTTCACTTGCTTTTACTTGGATTGACATTTCATTTCCTCTATAATTAAGTGCAATATAAAATAAAGTCCAAGTTACCACGTCAGGCTTAATACGTAGAGTTACTTGGTGTATATAATATGATAAAACATAAGAATTCTTTACTATGAACAAAACATAAACTCTAATTAAGCAAAATGACAAACTTTCCATAGGAAAGTTTTGAAAAGTTAAATTCACATTTCAACTCTTATGATCCTAACAAACAAGAGTGCCAGAACAAAGAATCTAAAAAGAACTGTTTACAAGAAGAATGTAATATGTGTATGTTACAAATGTGTAAAAAACTATTGACACTTTGATGTGTAATTTGAAACAAAATTTGATCAAAATGAAGGAGAAGTACTACGACTGGATCCTGATCTTTGGCTGCGCGAAATCGCGATTAACATATCCAATACTTCCTTCATGTTAGGCCTAGCATGAGGAATGTCAGCAATGCACCTTATTCCTATTCTAAGCAATTCACATAATTCCTCTGCTCCCTCTGCTAGGCCTGATACCAAAAGAGAAACTGGTATTATGGCTCTGGTGAATCCTTGCCTTCCGTCTCCCATCACACGTCTCGCCCATTCAACTAGACATTCCTCGCCTCCATCTACAGCGCGTCTCCCTGTGGCTAGCTCCATTGCCAGCACTCCATAACTGTAGACATCGCCTTTTGTTGTGGCCTGCCACGTCTGTCCATATTCTGGTGCAACGTATCCGACTGTACCAGCAACCATTGTGCTAACATGACTATCTCCAGCATCCATGACCCTAGCTAGGCCAAAATCTGTGACTCTTGCCCTTCCGTCTTTGTCTAGCAGCACGTTGCTAGCTTTGACGTCTCTGTGGACTATACAAGGGTAGCACTCATGGTGTAAGAAGACTAAAGCACGTGCAACATCAATTGCCACGTTGATTCGTTTCTTCCATGTGAATTTGGTTCTATCTGTGATGATCTCATCTAAGCTTCCACCTCCCATGTATTCATAGACTAACAATTTCTCTGATCCATTCAGGCACCAACCGTAAAGTGTTACAAGATTCGGATGCCAACTAAAGTCATTTCCACTTAGTACTTCCATTTCAGCTCTAAACTCTCTTTCCCCTTCAATTCCCTCTCTTTGTAGCTTTTTCACCGCCACTTGCCTTCCATCAGGCAGGACTCCGCGATACACTGTCCCAAATCCTCCCTTCCCTATAATTCTGTCATTCGAGAATCTGCCTGTGGCCTTCAATATGTCAGAATGTGTGAAGCTTGTTCTGTCCAAACGGATAACCTTAACATCATTAGACAACCATGGTGAGGATGCACCTGAACTCGATGCAAGATCATGTCGGCCCTTTGAGTCCTCCAGTAGGTATCCTGGTGTATCTATCGGAGATTTTAGAACGAGGCAGACAACGAGTGTCATAAGTCCACAAACTAGGAAAGCCAGTAGCAAAGCCATGAATACCAAAATTGTACCAACCTTTGCAGGCCTTTTGAAACTTCCACCCTTGTTTATAGTATTATTCCTAGTGTTATCAATGAAAGGTGGAAGGTGCAGCAATGGAACGCCAAGATATGATGACTTCTCAAATGTGGCTAATTGCCCACTTTCTGGCACAGTACCATAGATGTACGCGTTGTAAGAGATATTGAACTTGCTTAGATCAGTCAAGTTACTAAAACTAGCTGGGAACAGACCAGAGAAATTGTTGCTGGACAGATCAAGATTCAGTAAGCACTTAATGTTGCCAATCTGGCTTGGAATCTCACCAGATATTCTGTTTTGTGAAACATTAAGGACTACTAGCTGCATTTTTCCAATCTCTGAAGGGAGCGTGCCAGCGAATTCATTTACACCCAAATGAAGCATACTGAAATTCTGCATGCTGCCAATTTCAGGAGGGATCCCACCAGAAAATTTGTTCATACTAAGTTGAAGATAGCCTGATATCTGATTTGAACGAACATTACTACCCGGTTCACACACTGGAAATAAACCATACCCTTTGAGCAATTTATCCCATAGGCTTCTACAATTCTTCCTGGTAAGGAGAGGATATACAAAGCTAAATGGAGGATAATCAGCTGGTATCCATCTCTTCATAGCAAAGCATTCCCCCGAGCCAGCAGTCACCTTATCCTTAGCCCTATTCGACAAGAAAGTAGGCATAGGATTTGAGCCAATTCTTGCTAACTGAGGTGGAATTGGACCAGAAAGTTGATTGTTTGCAAGATTCAACCACAATAAGCTACTGCAATTTCCCAACTCGGGTGGGATTCCACCGGTCAGTGAATTGTTAGCAAGCATCAACCACAAAAGTGAGCTTAGCTTCCCTAAACTTGGTGGTATTTCGCCAGTTAACTTATTAGATGAAAGATCAAGGGCCTGAAGTGTCGGAATATCTCCGTATACTGATGGTATACTTCCATTAAAGTGGTTATATGCAAGAATCAGAAACTTCAACCCTTTCATCTTGGAAAGTTCAACTGGCAATGGACCGGAGAATTGGTTATCGCTCAAGTCCAATCGAGAAAGGTTCACTAAGTTGGGAATTCCAGAGGTAACTATGCCTCCAGTATAAGAATTACCATGCAACAGAAGAAACTTTACCTGTGTAAATTGCCTGAAAATTTCTTGTATATCTCCTCTGAAGTTGTTTCTACTAAGATCAAGAAACACTAAGTTGCTTAAACTTAATAGACTCTCTGGAATATCCCTTGAAAAATTGTTGCTTCCCAAGTAAAGTGCTTGAAGACTCATAACTGATCCAATTTCCTTAGGAATTGGCCCTGAAAAGTTATTTCCAGACAAATTCAAGTCCTCCAAGTTCTTACAATTCGATATCTCTTTAGGCACTCCTCCAACGAATCCATTTTCTGATAAATCTAACACCTGCAAGGTGCAGTTTGGAGTGAAAAACGACGAACGCAAAGAGCCATTACACTTGTTTTTTGACACCGAAAACTCCTTAAGCTTATCAAAACCAAATGACAATCCCCCAGTCAAGTTATTGTAGCTCAAATCAAGATATCTTAGATTCCAGCACTGATCAAAAGTACTTCCAATCTCACCAGTAAAATTGTTATTCGAAATGTTTGCAACCACCAAACTATCACAAATTCCAGGGAAAGTTAAGCTGATCTCACCATGAATCCTGTTCATGGTCAAATCAAGAACTTGCAAATTGTTCAAACCAGTCAAATTAAGCTCCCCATCAATAATATTATGTGACAAATTCAAGAACCTCAGGTTTTTACATTGGCCTAAGTCTGCAGGAATAGACCCTCCAATTGTATTCATAGAGAGATCAATATATGTCAACTGTGTCATAGCTGAGAAGTTGTAAAACATATTCCCAGCTAAACTATCACCAGAGAGATCAATTCGAGTAACACGATCAACTCCACCATCACAAAAAATCCCACGCCAATTACACGGAGACGAATCAGAAGCATCCCATTTTGTATGTCTGTATCCTTTATTAACCGGATTTTGCTGTTCAAGAAAATCCTTGTAACTCAGTAACACTTGCTTGTCAATCTCCAGGGTATCTCCACAAACTATAAATAAAAATCGAAACTTTAGTATTACAAATCAACTAAAAACCTCATAAAACAACAATCTGAGTACAATCTTGAAAATTCGAAAAAAAAACAACAAGAATCTTGAAAAATTCAGCATTACCAGTAGTGATTAGAAGCAAGAAGTGGAATAATGCAACAGGAAGAAGAGTATCAGATTCCTCTTCTGACATAACTCAATCTTGAATCTTGATTTCTTCCAGTACTATTTGTTCTATTTTATTTTATTTTTGTTGTGTGACAGATGACTTCTTCTTGTTACAGAAATTTGTGCAAAACAAGAAAGAAAGGGTATTTTACTATTTTCAAGAAGAGGGGTTTTGGTAGTTCAGAAACAATATCTCTGTGCAGGGAATAAACATGGGAAAATGGAGTTGAATTTCAGAAAGGGAGGGCCTGCAAAATGGACCAAACCAAACTTTTTAATACAAAAATGCACGTACGCAGGAATAATTTAATACTATAGGTTATATGTAGTAGTACTAGTTTTTGCTTTCTTGATTATTAAAAATTTGAAAATGGGTTTGTTTTGTTGCGAGTGTTTTGTAGTTAATGTATTGTTTTTTTTTTTTGTGGCTTTTGAAATTTGAAGGACCAGAGCTTTTTTTGGAAATAAAAAGCCGCCCAAATTGACCATTTGAAGGGAGAAAAAAAAGGGGTGATAGAGTTCATACTTTTTGTGATTACTTGGAATGGTATTTTTGTTAATGAAAGATTTATTAAATTAATGTTATTCATGGTTTGTTAAAGTAAGTAAAAAGATTCATTCTCCAAATTAATCAGGTTCATTCACTCGAATTAATAGATTTGTTTTCTAAAATAAAAGTAAATCAAAAACTCATTCTCTCGAATTAAAAGATATTTTATGTTGAAATATCTCTTATAGATAATTAGTGCAACACATGTTTAGAAGTGATTGTGCTTAACCTTAGGGTGCACAATGAGCTACAATGATTTGTATTTCTGTCAGATCGGAATCACTTTCAATACAGTGACTTGTTGCAATATAATATTTATCATTATTTGTTTTTTATTTTAATTTTTGTTCAGTATCAAAAAAAAATTATTTCTTTCTAGAACTTAAATGACCCCTCACCCCAACCCAACCCAATCCAAACACTAATTTCTTCACAATTTCAGTTAAGTCAAACTTCCGCAAGAGGCGGCTGCCGCGTTGACCTTCAGAATGAAGAAATATTTGTTTTGTGTACGGCGCGTGGTCTTAGTCGTGTGTTCCTGACATTCTCTGCTACAATTTTATTGCTACGTGTTCATATATCCAATGCGTTAAAAGTAGTGTATTTTTAATATTCATATCATTTTTTATTATTATTTTTGTAATATTCTGAGTATATAAATTTCATTTGCTTGATTAATTTAAATTTATATCGATATGGTGGATGAATAGTGTACATTCCAATGTATTCGTTACATTCCTAATTCTTAGTTTTTCGTATTGTCAAAAAAAGGGGTTAACTTAGTCTTTCCTCGTGTGAACATTAATTCTAAAAGAAAAAAAAAACTTATGAGGCTATAATTTTATGATACACGAAGAAATTTGTGATCACCCATATGAGTTTTGATGGATGTCTAGATTCCTTTATTCTGATCCTAGAAATGGACTCTGTAAAGGATAAACTTGAATTAATTGAACTTTAATACGAATATTGGATGAGGAAAAAAAAAGAAATTTGTGGTCCACTTTGTATTAAATGGTATCGAACATTAAATTGTCAAGGTTTACATCTAATCAGATCGTGCTAATACTACTTGATGATAACAAGTTAAGCCGATCTTTTTGAACAATGTAATGTGTGCATGTGGAATATTGATTTTTCTGCTTGAAATATTTACGAGTGAACTGTCACTTTTAAATGTGTTTCACATCTCTAAATTTCATATTTTTTTTATAAAAAAAAAACTAAAATTTGCACTGATATGTATACTAACAATTATTTTTTGTCATTAATTCAAAGTTTATAAAATCAAGTAATCATCTATCTCTTCTCCAAATATACCTGCCATTTTTTTGGGGCAGTTATACCCTACCATTTTGAAACTGGGAAAAAATAAATAGTACTCTTATATGACACACTTTTTTTTTAGTTGTTCCAAAAAGTACTTTCTCCTTTCTCCGTTCATTTTTAATTGTCATATTGCCCTTTTCGTAAGTTAATTTGATTAATTTTTAAAATTAAATTAGATTACATTAATTTGATATTTTAAACCAAAAATTTAGATATTCAAAAACTATACGATAAGTTCTATGAATTGCAATTTTTTGTATATCAATATGATGAAAAAATATGTCGTAAAATGTTAGTCAAAGTTCGTATAGTTTGACTTTAAAAAAGAAAATTGTGACAATTAAAAGTGGACGGAGGGAGTATGACACATTTCTATATTTGGTAATAATTTAATTTTGAGATGTTCATTTCACTCTTAATGAGATGACTTATAGTCATATAAAAATCGATGATTTGTTTTAGACCATAAGTTTCAAAGCCATTTTTTAAATTTCGTGTCAAATCAAATAATATCACATAAATTAAACCACATGGAGTACTATATATTAGTAAACACTCATAAATACATGGAACATTCACTATCCAAAAATGATCTTTAAATGCAATTAATTAACGGCAATAGCTTCATTGTTGCTAAATATATTTGGTGTATTAGAGGTAAGTAACACTCTTTGTAAATATTCCTAAAGCATATAGTGGCATTAGATATAATGACAACTAACTAATGTCGATAAAAAAATTAATACTCTTTATTAATATATATATATATATATTTATTATCGTTAAAAATTATTTTTATCGTAGCGAATTGCCATAAGGGCAAGAGAGTATATATGTTTGATAAGAAAGCCATTTGTAAGTTGGTTTAATTTTCAAACAAAAACATTGACAGAAAAAAAAAAAAAAAAGACAAAATTTATAGAACTCATTCAAAGCAAATGTTTGACTGTCTCCTCCTCCTTGACAAAGTTATGATTAATGATATCCATGATCATTGCGTGGGGTGAGATAGATTGATACTATTCGGATAATAGCCGAGTTTACAATTAAATATTTAAACATATGGTTTCGAGCAAAAGTCACATATGAAGTTTCTCACGTGAACTTTTGTGCTCAGTAAAGTTTTAAATTCATTATTGATGAACAATCTTTTCCGCCCTTAAACCAAATTAAGGTTTCGGTTTTAAGTTCTAGAGATTAAAAAACTTTTAGTAGAAAAGCATTTAGCTATGAATTTTTTTTCACTTTTTATTGGAGTTGAACTCCAAAAATTAGCTTTGGTCATAAATTCCGAAAAATTCTAGAATTTTCAAGAATTTGTGAAAAACAACAAAAAATATTTTTCTTCTTCAATTTTTACAATGAAATATAATCAAATGTCCACTTTATTTTCTCCTTAATTGATAATGTGCAACACAAATCTGATTTAATTAATTAGATTAGCCTCCAGCTACATTAAACAAAACAAAAAAGGAAGTTAACTCAAGGTTTACAATGATCAATTATTTTTTATTTATGGTGAGAAACAAGAATAAAATGGTTCAACGAAATGTTATAAATAAATAATTGATAATTGTTAAACTCAGCATGCATATATGAGCTGACTTTATAATTTATTTTTTATTTAAATATATTAAAACAAATTAGTTGTTTTTCCAATTGATGGATACACATGGACAAATTAAAATTGGTCAAAGGAAAGATATGTTTCTTTGAATAGTAGTTAGGGTTGTTAAAAAAATTTCTTCACAAAAATTTTTGTTTAAGCAAATAAAAAAATAGTTTAAGATGGATTTACATCATTTTCACTAAGCTAACTTAATTTTGGAAATTAGAGACAAAATTAGTAGACAAAGACATGTCACTAGTGGATCTAGCTTCAAGTTTATCCTTATTGTCTTAACCATATTATCCTCCAAATTAAGTTTCAAAGTATGATTATCCAACCAAATAATAATATTGGATAGTTAATATATACTATAAATTATTTTATTTAATTAATAGAAAAATCCATGCGTGAATTGATATTAAATAATTTCCACAGCTAATAAACTTACATTGATTGTGATGAATGAGCTTGGCTTAATTAATATTTAAAAAAAGTTAATCAAATGGTAATGTAAAGATTTTCCAAGCATACCGGCCCTAAGTATATTTAAGTGGTTATCTTCGTTCTTTTTCACTTGTAATTAAGTATTAATACTACCAACATGGATCGTAGTGCATTGGTGGGAGCACTTCACCCTTAATCAGAGGTCTTGGGTTCGAGTCCTGGGTATGGAGAAAATCTTGTTGGGAGCGCCACCTGCAGGATCCGAATATAGTCAAAGTGCGATCCAAATTTAATCGGAGCTCCACTGTGGACTCCAAACACCGGGTGGAAAAAAAATAAATTGTTCGAGTGGAAAAAAATAAATTGTTCGGGAGTGTCGCTACCGGATAGAAAACAGAAACAAACAAAAAAAGACATGCATTTGTTTCCCTTAATTTTTATCTTATACTATATTATCCTCTTGGCATGCTTCAATAAATTAAATTATGTTTAACTATTTAAGATTTGTTGCATGTTTAGGTCTTATAAGATAATTTTGCAACAAATCTATCACAATTACTGGTTAGATCTGAAATTACGTTAGATTCTGAAGATCTTTTTTATTAAAACAATAGCATGAAACGCAATTTAATTAGTTATTAAATAATTAAACCTACAAAATCGTATAGTAATTATGATTGGCTTGCCGTTCTACTGACTTGTACTTTTTCCATGATTTTGTTCTAATTAAACGATTATGTAAAGTAAGGACCCGTTTGACCCTCAGAATACTTGGGAAAATTTGGAAAAAATTTGGGAAGTGATGTTTGGTCGTATAATCTGGAAAATATATTTGTCAGGTATCTCAGGTTCCCGAATACTAGAAAAACCTAGTATTTGGGCCAAGTTCTAATATTTGAGAATTTTAAAAAATTCAAAAAATTACCTCACTTTTATGTTTTATAAAAAATATCAATTATTTAATAATTCCAACTAGTATTAGTTACTACCTCCTCTTGGAAAAGTTTGAGTTCTAATTTGAGGGATAAAATTGAGAAAAAAGAATAATTTGTGTTTAATGAGTTATAATTATAACTTAATCGATAACAAATTTGAGTATGCGATTAATGTATTGTCTTGCCTATATTGTTATATTGTTATTGTTAATTGTTATCAATTATATTATAAGGTTATTTTTTAACGAAACATATTCATTATAAAATGATAATATAAATTTATGGGTATTTTTAATAAATTTTAGAACTTATGGGTATAAATCATATTTTTTGAAATAGTCAAATATTTTTGGGAAAAAATTGGGGCCAAACACATGGTGAAACTTCACTCAAATATGATTTGCCAAGAATATTTGAGAACTTGAGGCCAAACGCTCGCTAAATCTCCCACAATTTTCACCTAATTCCAAATGAATTAATGACAAATTCACAAGGACGGACCATAATTAATTAAGACCTTAATCAAGTTTTTTTTTTTTGGTTAATTAATTTGCCGGAAATCCAGACTTTATCAATGTGTACAACTTGTTACACACAAAAGATATATTCAAAATCACGTGTGAACGATTAGAATATCCATCAATCATTATTATGCATTTAAAACATAGAAAATTATGAGGGGTGGGGTGGGGTGGGGGGACAAAAATGTCTTAGTTTCTCTCTTTTTTGAAAATCGAATTTTTTTGTCACGCGTACTGGTCCAATTAAGAGAAATATATATAGTGAATAACACAAGATATACATGTGTTTTACCAAAAATAAAATTCATTCAAATACGTACTTTGAATATTTTGAATGTTCTAGAACTCCTTTTGTTTTATTTTGTATGTCCTAGCTATTATTAGTATTTAAAAATCAAAAGATGCTTTCTTTGATCATGATTATTTTTTCGAAAATATTTTGAATTATAATTTTGTAGATTTTAAATATAAAAATTTTATTTTAAAAAGTTTAAAGATTATATATTCAAATTCATATAAAAATAAGTTAGTTTGACCTCATACTCTGAATTAAATTTAGATAAATTGAAATGGAGATCGGAGAGGATATTAATTTTTAGCAAAATAAAAATTGAATTCTGTTCGTTCAAAATCCACTCTCCAGTAGTTGGCTTGCCTTTATTTCACGTTTAAAATTTAAAAATTAAAGACATATAGATTTCTTTTGTGGAGGGAAGGAGTTTGAGATTTTTTTTTTTTTTTTTTTTTTTAGGTTGGGATTCATTTAATATATTTGAGATTTTAAGATA
This sequence comes from Solanum etuberosum, assembly GCA_029582245.1. Classification (NCBI taxonomy): domain Eukaryota; kingdom Viridiplantae; phylum Streptophyta; class Magnoliopsida; order Solanales; family Solanaceae; genus Solanum; species Solanum etuberosum. The sequence goes on from JAJONR010002650.1 coordinate 105,851, forward strand.
GGTGGGTGTAGTAAAGGAAAATAAATTATAAATAAATTTTGTTAGAACAATTTCATACAATATCTGACCTTTCATAATATCTCCTTTTCACATGAACTATTGGTCCATATATAGAAGAAAATATGTACTTTGTAATGTTGCTTAGATATAGTCGACTGATAAATATTCTTTTATTTTTAATTAGAGATTTTAAATTTAAGTTTGAGTATAAAGTCGCATTTTTATAGAGAGTACTATACTTTTAAAATAAGTTTTTTCAATATGAATTTGGATTAATTGAACCTCAAAGTGAGTATCAGATATGTAAAAGAAAACGAAAAAAGGGGAAATTAAAGAGAGAAGATGCATGGAATATATACATATAATATGAAATTGGATGTTGGATTTCCTTTTATTCTTTTTCCTAAAATGTAATTCATGATGTCAAAGTTCCAACTTCCAATTTCATGAGTGGACATCAAGGAACAATCCAGAAGCTGATTTAATAAAATACAATAAAAAGAAAGAAAAAAAAGTGAAAAGGAGAAGCATATTGTTTGCCTTTTTCTTCTTCTTTTTGATGCTCCAATAAATAAATAAATAAATAAAAATAAAGACATTATTAATTAATTACTACTAGGTTATATCATGGGCCATTACTTGAAAATATTATTTTTAGACTATTAAAGCATGTTGTTAATTGGATTAGCTAATGAGTTAATTAGAACCGCTGAATTTAGAATTAGTTGAATTTTTTCCCTCCTTTTTAATGCTTTTTATTATTGGAGACTTGAAGTTGTGTTCATATAAAATAAGTTGGAATCAAGAGAAAAACTATATCAAGTGAATCTACGTAAATATTATGGATTTTGGATTTAGAACAATGATTTTGTGTCCGAATAATTGGATTCTAAATTTAATATTCTACTTGTCTCATATTAGTTTTTCACATTATTAAAAATAGTTATTTCAAATTACTACATTTCTTATTTATGAAATCTTTTGAAGCATGTAAAGAAAAAGTAGATAACTTACATGAGATGGAGATAGTATGTACATATATATGTATTTAATGAATTTGTCAATATAAATATATCGCCTCAGCAAAAGTTATTAAATTCGACTGGATTTATAGTCAAAGTTCGAATTAGTGAAATTTTTTGAATGGCGGGGTTTGAATTTGACGTAAATACCCTATCTTGAGGGGAAAAGGTATTCCCATTTTGGAGTGTGGGGGAAAATTATATATATATATATGCCTTTCCCACACAAGGCAAAAAGAAAAATATACACGGCTAATTTGGTATACTGGATAAATATAGATAATTTTGAAATGAAAAATTTAATATCTTTTATTTTATTTCTTCTTTGATTATTAATTTGTATTGAGATAAGTTATTCTTGTCGTAGTATGGATTATTAGTACTACGATTAATTATTCTGGAATAATTAAGCCAATGAAATAATAAAAATATCCTTTTTTATTAAATAGAGTGGAGGATATTTTAATTTGCAAGCAAACAACTTCTTTTTTAAAAGTCACACTATGCATGTTATTTCAGTACAACAAATCAAACTGTCGATAAGAAATAACATCAGAATAAGTAATATTAATATAACTAATCCTCAAACTAAACAACCCCCGAGGAAATATAACTATAGCAAAAAAAATTACAACATCACATCATTTAAAAGACTTTTGTAGGTAAAGGTGATTTTTTTATTTTTTTATAACAATCCCGAATTAGTATACCATCATAATAATTAAATATTTATTACAAATATTCAATAAAGTTTTTAATACATATACGTGATCTAAACAAAAGTTATTCATCTCGACTTCTCATGAACCCACGTATCGTACACGGGATCCGTCCCTAATAGTAAGTTATTCTATGTACTAACATTAATTGATTATCTTAAGAAATGAGAAGAAATCCTTTTTTAAAAATAATAATTAATAATAGATTACAACACTAGCAATATTAAAAGAATCTTCACATTGTCAATAGGGATGGCAATGAGCGGGGCGGAGTGGGTTGAGTTTAAGGCTATGCGGAGCGGAGCGGGACATATTTAAGGTTATGCGGGGTGGGAAGGATGTGGGGCGGATTGAAGTGGATTTTCTTAAAATTAATGCGGCGTGGGGTGAGTTGCGGTTATATGTGATTTTATATGGGTTCAAACTTAATTTTAACTTTTTACATGTTATAAGAGTGATAAAACATTATTTATTAAGATAATTTGTTTAAAGATACTAAAATATTCAAGATAGTAAATGAAAATGGTTCAATAAAAAATAATACAATTTGTTACATGTTTCCCAATTGACCTCTAAAAAATAAATTTTTAAGTCATTCTCTATTAAATTAATAAAACTTAATGAAAAAATAAATTTATTTTTAGTATCAAACTTAACTAGAAAAAGAAAATATTAAAAAAATTATGCAGTGGAGCGGGTTGAAAATAAAAAAAATTGTTATGCGGAGCGGGGGCGGGGTGGATTAAAAAATTTGCGGATTAAGCTAAACCCGCCCCGCTCCGCACCTCCCCATTGACATCCCTAATTATCAGTAGGAGGGACATAGTTAGAGCCACTGTTATACTTATGAGTTCGAGTCAAATCTTATATATATAAATAATATATTTAAAATCCAGTAAACAAAAATGGTTTTGTCAAAAATGACTTATAAAGTATAAAACCATATAAGGGTCTTTGCTATAATGTATATTTGTCAAAAAAAGATGGCGTAAGGTCAAAAAAAACACAGAGTGTATAATGGAGAAAAATGGTTCAAAGGACTAAAAGAGTGTTTGTGTTCAACAAGATTACATCTACCATTTTCCCATTGACCTTTGACCATTTCTACTTTAAAACCAATCCTTGCCCCCCAAGACTCTTCGATATCTTTGGTTGGTGTGGTAAAGAATAATAAGTTGTAATTTCTATTTCTGGGTAATTCATCAAACATATACTAAGACAATACCGTTGAAAATGTTGATGGAATTTTATTTTTAGACAAACCTCATATTTGAGTTCATACATGCATTGATCCTAATGTTTCAGAGCAACTACTCCACAAGTAAGTGGGGAGGAAAGATCTCCAGAGATTCTTATCTCATTCCATTTCACTTGATTGGCGAGTCTATATTCTCTACGACTTTCCATTTTTGAGGCTATGTGTGGCAAAATAAAAATGAAACTCATGATTGATTTGAGGTTCGATGAAAGATACTATTGGAGTTATATAACTATCCTTGGCATAGAACACAATTAAAAAACCACTATTTTATCACTGAAAAATGGTTCAATGACTATTTTCATAGATAATTTGATTTAATTGGTGGGAAAAGAAAAAAATAATACTAATATTTTCATATGAAAAAATCAAGATTTTTCACTATTCCCGTGCGAATTTGTTCCCCACCATGCGTGTTCCTAATGAGCTCGTTAGGTTAGGGAAAAATTATATTATATATCACATATTTTTAGTGATTTATTATGAAAAAATCTTTATTTCTAATAGCGAAAGGGTCGCAAGATTCTTTTAAGCAATTTTTCCATTTTTAATTGCAGAAATTTAGAGAGATCCGAAAATTTGCAAATGCATATGCGAAGGACGTAACCTTTTGGGCTGCGATCCCTCAGTCCAACCTTTTAGGCTCAGCCCATGTTGTTGGCCCAATAAGATCTATTACATACTCATCTATATCGCATCCAACGTCCTAATCTTAGGCCTCGTTTGGACATGATTTGAAATCGTAATTTAAAATAAGTGAATTGAAACCAGATTGATTTGAAGTTGGAATTTTATTTGGACATGCAAATTTGATTTCTTAAATTGTATATTTCCTCATAGACAACCACACAGATTTAGAAAACTATTAAAATTTCCTCAATTCTTACACTATCTTACAAATGAGAAAATCAGTTCAATGAACAAATTATTGTTTATAAATAATATATCGGAATATCCTCAAACACTACATACCTCCTTGTTCCTAATATAAATAAATATTTGTGATTATAAACTTTCAAATATACAAAATTTTATAAAAATTCACGTGTCAACAATAGTAGTAACTAAGTGTTCTTTTATATAATCTTTCATATGGTACAAACAATCTCTTGACACGGAGCATAAGTCCTTTTGTAAAATTTAAAATTATGGTCCTTTTTTAAATAATTTGTTCAAGGATTATTCTTCCCTTCAATCACTCATATAATTCTTCCCAGTTATAATTTTTTCTCCATAGAGTTAGTATAACATTCCCAACATACATAGTATGTTTAAATACTATATCTAATTTTAAACCAAAAACAAGTAACAAGATATAGAAGTAACAAGATCAATAAAATCACATTTTACTACCATTTTCCATACTAGCAAAATTATACATTACATAAAACCTTTTTTTGCTCTAAAGTGGCTTCAATAGCCTTACTGGAGTCCGTTTATTTCCTCCGTTTGAGCTTTCAAAGATATATCTATGTCAGCTTTCTTTCTTCTGTCTTTACACGAGGCAATTATGCTTGGTACTGAAGAGGAAGGCGTCACTTATGTACTACTATCGGCCATAGGATGATTGTGGATATCATTGATATTCCTATAGGAAAGTTATGCGATAGATTGGTGTAACTAGAACTTCATCTTGAGAACCTTACCAAGAGGTTGTAGTGTTTTAGCAGAATTATCAGATTTGTATTCAGTAATTTCTCTGGAAATGGACTCCTCTCTAAGTGCTGCTAATGCAGCCTTTTTTCTCTCTTTATGTTCCTTCCACCTCTTTATCTGATTTTCTAGTGCTGATTTACCCTTTTCAGCTGCCTCAGCTCTGCTTATCGCCTGCTCAGCTCTCGTCCTCAACTCGTTAATTTTCACTGTTGCTGTTTTTAGTTCTTTCTTCAGTACTTGAATTTCATTTGGTTCTTCATGTACCTGATCATACTCCTCCTTTGGTATTGTCATATAGGCCTTAGCCTCTTCTGATGCCTTACCGGCTTCTTTTAATCTCCTGTTTTCATTTTTAGCCTCTTCAGCCTCTAACGCCAGCTGCTGTAGCGCGAGATGTAAAGCTGATTTCTCACTCTTGGCTACTGAATCAGCAACTTCTGCTGGTGCAATTTGCGATTTTAGGAATGCTATCTCAACTTGTGCTTCGGATTCCTTTTCTCTAGTCTCAATCATTTCCTTTTTAATCTGCTCCAGCTCAATGTTAATTGTTCCGAAGTCTGCATTGGCACGAGTAGACTCTTCGTTGGCTTTGTTCAGTTCCCCTTTTAATTGTCTGAGTTCTGACTCCAATAGACTGATATAACCGGACTGATCCCAATTTTTTCTCTCTTGTAATTCGAGAGCTTCATTTAACTTTTTCACCTCACTAGCATCAGCATCTGAAGGGACTTTCTCAGAAGAAGCGCGAAGTTCTTTCAATTCTTGGAGTTCTGCTTTCATTGTATCAATAAGTGCAAACTTGTCCAATAGCTCATTCTCCAAATCCTGCATCATTTCCAATTGATGTCTCATAAATACAACTTCTTCTTTAGCATTTGCTGCTTCTAATTCCGAAAGCGCAGCGCTTTCTTCTGCCTCAATAGCAGTCATTCTCAAGTGCAAAACAGTCTCATTGAGCTTTGACACATTCCGCGATAGCTCATCAGTCTTTAACTTTTCAATGCTCAAAGCATTTTCCATCGCTTCTACTTGTGTCAAGGCTTCAAGCTTAGCATCTCTTGCTGCAACCAGTTCTCTTTGTGTGTCCCTTAACTCATCGGTGGCATGTGAGAGCTGATCTCGTATCATTACAAACTCCAAAAGTTGGTCATCGATCTCCTGAATTCTCGACTCAAGCTCATGTACATGAATCCTCAACCCTCTACATTCGATCATGTAAATCTCCTTTTCGAGTTCAGAGCTCATTAGCAAAGTGCATAGTTCATCAACTGTATTTTCGTGATGGTCTAGCTTAAGAAGTGCTTGCTTGTGTGCAGAATCCTTCGCCTCAAGTTGAATTTTGAGGTTTGCCAAGTATTTCAACACACTTTCTGTATCATTTTCTTTCTCCATCTCCTGTTAATTCAACGGAAAAACAAGAACGAATAATTCTTCAATTACATCCAATCAGACATTGTAAATTGGCTATTAAGATATCAATTTGTTTAAAGAACATAGTATCTCACACATATCAGTTAAAACACTTCTAGATTTGGAAAAATTAACCCAAAACTTCTCATTGTGAGAATTTTTTATAACCGCAGGCATGTTGGCCTGGACAGTGGACACCATGGTTGTAAGAAAAAGAAGAAAGACATGTTTAAATACACAAGTTTCAAAAGTTATATAATCACACGCAAATGTTATAACATGTTTGATATCATAAGTTTCAAAAATCTTTATTTTGTTCTTATACTCCATGTCAATTTAAACTATATCACATAAATTAGAGCAAGAGAGTAGCACTTTATATACTTTAAGGGTGTGTTTGGTATGAAGGGAAAATGTTTTCCAATTTTCTCATGTTTGGTGAGTTAAATGTTTTGGAAAATCTTTTCCAAATCAACTCATTTTCTTCAAATTTAAGGAAAATGACTTTCCTACAAAAATTAACGAAAATATTTTCCAAAACTCTCTTCCAACTTCAAATTATAATTTTTTTTATTGAAAAAATCAAATTATTTTGTCCCTACCCTCAAACCACCCCCAAAAAATAATTAAAGCTTGTCTTTAAAAAATATTTTTAACTTCAATTTTTTTATTTTTTTACCTCACCCTCACCTCTACCCCCAACCCCTACCACCCCCACCCCCCAAAAAAAATTAAAAGTAAGTTTTAAAAGATATTTCCAATTTCAATTTTTTATTTTTTTACCCTACCCCCTACCCTCGACACCCCATCAGCCCCCCCCCTCCAAAAAAAAAATATCAAGTTTGTTTTAAAAAAATATTTTCTACTTCAAAATTTTATTTTTTCACCCCTACCCTCGACCCACCCCCGACCAGCCCCTACCACCCCCCAAAAAAAATTAAGTTTGTTTTTAAAAAATATTTTCTACTTCAAATTTTTATTTTTTCACCCCTACACTCAACCCCCCTCCCCTCGGCCAGCCCCCCTAAAACCCCCAAAAAAAAATTAAGTTTGTTTTTAAAAAATATTTTCAACTTCAAAATTTTTATTTTTTCACCCCTACCCTCGACCCTCCACCCCCAAAAAAAAAAATTAAGTTTGTTTTTAAAAAATATTTTCAACTTCAAATTTTTATTTT